>PVHX01023240.1:0-26121 GCA_004024805.1 Geosciurus inauris
TATCCCTTTAATTTCTTTCATCTGTCTAATTGCTCTGTTTGGAGTTTCAACAACTATGTTGAATAGAAGTGTTGAAAGAGGGGATCCCTGTCTTGTTCCCATTTTTAGAGGAAATGCTTTCAATTTTTCTCCATTTAGGATGATATTGGCCTTCGGTTTAGCATTTTTATACCTTTTACAATGTTGAGGTATGTTCCTACTATCCTTAGTTTTGAACATGAAGAGGTGCTGTATTTTGTCAAACACTTTCTGAGCATGTATTGAGATAAGCATATGATTCTTGTCTTTATTTTTTTAATATTTATTTTTTAGCTGTAGATGGACAGAATATCTTTATTTTATTTTTATGTGGTGCTGAGGATCGAACCCAGTGCCTCACGTGTGCTAGGCGAGCACGCTACCACTGCCCATAACCCCAGCCCCATCTTTACTCTATTTATATGATGAATTATGTTTATTGATTTCCATATGTTGAACCAACCTTGCATACCTGGGATGAAACCCATTTGATCATGGTGCACTATCTTTTTAATATGTTTTTGTATGCAATTTGCTACAATTTTATTGAGAATTTTTGCATCAATGTTCATTAGGGATATTGGTCTGAAGTTTTCTTTCTTTGATGTATCTTTTCCTGGTTTTGCAATCAGGGTAATACCAGCCTTATAGAATGAGTTTGGTAGAGATCTCTACTTTTCTATTTCATGGAATAATTTGAGGAGTATTGGTACTAATTTTTCTTTGAAGGTCTTGTAGAACTTGGCTGAGAATCCATCTGATCCTGGGCTTTTCTTGATTGGTAAGCTTTTGATGGCATCTTCTATTTTCTTGCTTGAAATTGATCTGTTTAAGTTGTGTATGTCCTCCTGATTCATTTGGGGCATATCATATGCCTCTAGAAATTTGTCAGTGTCTTCGGGATTTTTCTATTTTACTGGAATATAGATTTTCAAAATAGTTTCTAATTATTTTCTGTATTTCAATAGTGTCTGTTGTGATATTTCCTTTTTTATCATGAATTTTAGTAATTTGAGTTTTCTCTCTCCTTTTTGTTAGGGTGGCTAAGGGTTTATATATTTTATTTATTTTTTTAAAGAACAAGCATTTTGTCAGTTTTTTGAATTGTTTACTTTGTTTCAATTTCATTGATTTCAACCCCAATTTTAATTGTTTCCTGTCTTCTACTTCTTTTGCTGTTGATTTGTTCTTCTTTTTTGTTTTAGAGCTTTGAGATATAATGTCAAAACTTTTATTTGTTGACTTTTTTCTTGTAATGAATGAGCTCAATGCAATGAACTTTCCTCTTAATGCAGCCTTCATAGTGTCCCAGAGATTTTGATATGTTGTATAATAGTTATCATTTAACTCTAAGAATTCTTTTTTATCTCCTCTCTGATGTCTTCTGTTATCCATGTATCATTCAATAGCATATTATTTAAGCTCCAGGTGTTGAAGTAACTTTTTATTTTATCATTGATTTCTTTTTTTAAAATATATTTTTAGTTGTAGATGGACATAATACTGTTATTTTGTTTATTTAGTTTTTTTATGTAGTCCTGGGGATCAAACCCAGGGCCTCATGCATGCTAGGTAAGCACTTTACCAGTCATTGATTTCTAATTTCATTTTATTACCATCTGATAAAATGCAGGACAGTATCTCTATTTTTTTGTATTTGCTAAGACACGCTTTGTGGCATAACATATGGTCTATTTTAGATAAGGATACTTGTGCTGCTGAGAAAAAAGTGTATTCACTTGTTGAATGAAATATTCTGTATATGTCTGATAAATCTAAATTATTTATTGTATTCTTGAGTTCTATGATTTCTTTGTTTAGTTTTTGTTTGGAAGATCTGTCCAATCATGAGAGAGGTGTGTTAAAGTCACCCAATGTTATTGTGTTGTGGTCTATTTGATTCTCAAAATTGAGAAGGGTTTGTTTGATATATGTGGATGCTTCATTGTTTGGGGCATAGATATTTATGATTGTTATGTCTTATTGATGTATGGTTCCCTCAAACAGTATAAAATGACCTTCTTTATTCCTTCTGACTATCTTTGGTTTGAAGTTCACTTTATCTGGTATGAGGATGGAAACCCCTGCTTGTTTACATAGTCCATGTGAGTGGTATGTTTTCTCCCATCCTTTTACCTTCAGCCTGTGGATGTCTTTTTTGATGAGATGAGCCTCTTGAAAGCAGTGTATTGCTGGGTCTTTTTAAAATCAAGTCTGCCAGTCTATATTTTTTAATTGGTGAGTTTAGGCCATTAACATTCACAGTTATTATTGAAATATGGTTTGTATTCCTTGTCATTTTGGGTTATTTTTGGTTTTTAACTTGACTTTGTTTCTCCTTTGATTGGCTTTTCCTTTAGTGTAGTTCCTCCCCTTGCCAGTTTTCATTGTTGTTTTTCATTTCCTCCTCATGGAATATTTTGCCAAGAATGTTCTGTAGTGCAGGCTTTCTCACTGTAAATTCTTTTTAACTTTTGTTCATCATGGAAGGTTTTTATTTTGTCATCAAATCTGAAGCTTAATTTGACTGGATATAAAATTCTTGTTTAGCTTCCATTTTCTTTCAGAGCTTGGTATATCTTGTTCCAGCGTCTCCTGACTTTGAAGGTCTGTGTTGAGAAATATGCTGAGATCTGAATTGGTTTTCCCCCATATGCAATCTAAAACTTCTCTCTTGCAGCCCTTAAAATTCTGTCCTTATTTTGTGTGCTAGGCATTTTCATTATAATGTGCCTTGGTGTGAATCTGTTGTAGTTTTGTACATTTGGTGTCCTGTAAGTCTCTTGAATTTGATTTTCCAATTCATTCTTCATGTTTGGGAAATTTTCTGATATTATTTCTTTGAAGAGGTTGTACATTCCTTTGTTTTGTATCTCTGTGCCTTCCTCTATCCTGGTAATTCTTAGATTTGGTATTTTCATGTTATCCCATAATTTTTGGACATTCTGTTCATGGTTTCTTACCACCTTCATTGTGTGGTCAACTTTATTTTCAAGATTATATATTTTGACTTTATTTCCTGAGGTTCTGTCTTCCAAGTATCTAGTCTGATGGTCATGTTTCTATTGAATTTTTTAATTTGGTTTATTGTTTCCTTCATTTCAAGGATTTCTGTTTGTTTGGTTTTTTAGAGTTTCTATCTCTTTCTTGAAGTAATCTTTTGCTCCCCGTATTTGCTCTTTTATCTCTTTGTTGGACTGATCAATTGTTTCCTGTAATTGCTCTCTTATATTATTCTGTGCTTCACAGATCATTTTAATTATGTATGTTCTGAACTTCTCTGACATTTCATCTACTGTGCTGTCAATGGATTCTATTACTGTACATCTTGGCTTGTTTGGGGCATTTTATTCCCTTATATTTTCATGCTGTTCATGTGTCTTCCTCTCTAGCAGTGCCAATCTGAGGTATTGCAATTTCTACCCTATAATCTTGTAGTGTCCTGCATGTTACCAATACCTCACCTCTGGTGTAACCAGGCCTGCAGGGACCTTGGTGATAAAATTCCCATTCCAGACTATTGTCTCTAGATGGAAGCAAGCCAGGACAGCCATGTGTTGGTAGATGAGGGCTGCAGTGTGGTGGTCCCGTATTTTTTGTTAAACAGGGCAAATAATATTTCCTCAATATTGTTTTTTATTAGCACATTATAGTCTTACACAATAGTGGAGTTCATTTAAACATAATGATACAAATATGGAATATAATTTGTTTCACTAGAGTCCTCAGTACTTCCCCTTTACCTCCCTTCCCCCCTCCCTGTTCCTTTTCTTCTACTCTATTGATATTCCTTTTATTTATTTATAGCTTTTTAAAATTAATACCATATATACATGTGTGTGTATATATATATACATGTGTGAATATATGTATATATATGTGTATATATAATGCACACACATATGTATGAATACATATATATACACATATACATATAAAGGTATATATTTATATATATACACACACATACATATAAAGGGGAAATTCACTGTGGTATATTCATACATGTATGTAACAATTTGGTCAATTTTATTCCACTATTTCTACTTTCTTATCCCTCTTCCCTTTCCCTCTATCCCTTTAGTCTACTCCACTGATTTTCCTTCTATTTCTATAGTTCCCTTGCCTTTGTTCCTGCTTATTTTGCTCTAAATTCTGCATATGAGAGAAAACATTTAACCCTTAACATTCTGAGTCTAGCTTATTTCACTTAGTATGATGTTCTTAAGTTCCATTCATTTACCAGCAAATGCCATAATTTCATTATGTATTATGACTGAGTTAGTTTCTATTGTATATATATACCACATTCACTTTATTCATTCATCTGTTGACAGGCATTTGGACTGGTTCCATCACTTGGCTTTTGTGAATTGTGCTGCTATAAACATTGATGTGGCTGTATCACTATAGTATGCTGATTATATCTCTGTTGGGTGAATTCCAAGGAATGGGATACCTGGGTCATATGGTGGGTCTATTTCTAGTTTTGGGGGGAATCTTCATACTGCTTTTTAGACTGGTTGTGTACTAATATATAGTCCCATTGCAAATGTTCTCACAAGCATTTATTATTATTTGTATTCTTTTAAAAACTTTTAAAAATTGTTGATAGACTTTTATTTTATTTACTTACATGCAGTGCTGAGAATTGAACCCAGTGCCTCACATGTGCTAGGCAAGCACTCTACCACTGAGCTACAATCCCAGCCCTATTATTTGTATTGCTGATAATTGCCATTCTGCTCATTATTGTTTTAATTTGCGTTTCTTTCATTACTAATGACTTTATGTTCCAAGTATGAAGGGCCTTCTGTATTTCTTTGCCTGTAGAATGCCTGTTCATATCTCTTGCACATTTTTCTTTTGGGCTATTATTTCTGTAATGTGTAGGAGGCTTTTACATAGTGAAAATACTGATCTACTGTCTGTTTTGTAGACTATAATTACTGTCTCTTTTGTATTGTGACTTTTCTTGTGGCCTCTTTTGTGTTAAGCAAGTTAAAATTTTTCATGTAGGTAAATCTGCCAAATGTTTCCTTTAAGGCTTTCTGTGTTTAGAAAGACTTTTTCCATAACTTAACTTTAATATTGTCTTCTAACGTTTTCTGCTATTCTTGCATTATACTCAATCTAGCTTGAATATTTATTATAAAAACTATACATTTACTACTGTTTTAAATAGATAGCCAGTTAGGACATAGCTTTTATTCAATAGGCCTTCTTGTCCTCATAAAATACATTTAAGTTACTAATTCTGAGCTGAGGCAGTGTAAAAGTAACACAGGAGAGTATCTTTACACTCTCATGATAAGATTTATTAAACAGTGCATAAAATCCATAAAAGAAAAAATTTAAAAATGTATCTACAAAGAAATTGTTTTCTGTTTACCAAAGATACCATTAATGGTGACAAAGTAATCCTCAAAGGGAGAAAATGTATTTTCAACATACATAATTAATAGAGCTTTTATCTAGAAAGAATTCCTACAAATCAAGAAACACAATACAAAAACCTAATGCAAAAATGAGCAAAAGACCTGAATAGATAATTTGAAAAGAGGGCATATAAAAAGAATACTAATACAGATACTCAAAATTACTGGAAACCAGAAAAATGAAAAATTTTTCAGTGAGAAAGTACTGCGTTCCATCAGATTGGCAAACATTAAAAGTCATAATACATGTCAAGTGAAGATGTAATATAACATGAATTCTCATGGTTACTTGTTGAAGTGCAACTGGTACAACCGTTTTTGTAATATCTAACAAAGGTAAAAATACCAAGAACCAACAACACAGTAATTTTACTCTAGAGAGAGAATTGTGCATACTTGTGTAACAGGAGACACGTAGCGCTGTTCAAAATGGCCCTAAACTGGACACAAACCAAAAGTCCATCTAGCAGAATATACAGTTGCAGTAAATCCACACAAAGTCATACCACACAGCAATGGAAATGAATTGGCTTTTGATATATATAACAAACTGGGTGAATCTAAACCACACATAATGTTAAGCAAAGGAAACCAAGCACAATAGAACATTTACTGTATGAATTTAAAAAAAGGCCAAATTAATTATATCTTTAGGGATAGTTCATTATGCTGTGAAATGTGAAAGAAATGGAAGTTAATTGAATTTTATAAAAGTGAGGAAAGTGTTTGGCATTAGGGTGGTGGGGGTTAATGAGGTTATGATCCAGAAGGTCCTACAGGGAGGAGACTATTATGTGTTGATAATGTTTTTTTGTTGTTGTTGTGTGTTTGTTTTAATTTTGCAATAACTTGTTAAGCTGCATATTTTAGTTTTATGCACTTTTCTGTATATTGGCTTTATATCATAATTTCAAAGGCTTTACCAAAATAAAATACTTCACATGGGGTATTGTGAAGATAAAAATAACTACCATAAAGCCTATCATCATAAAATCCCTCAATAAACATTAGTCATTAGAAGTCTGTATGTCCATCCTAAATTCATATATCCAACAACTGGACTCCAGACTGGTTAGGCTCTTTTTGTTCAGATTGGTCCAGAGACATTAGAAGCAAAACAAGACTGTTCTTATAATTGTTCTATTATCCTTGGGTCTGTGCACAAACAAGAATATTATCCAACAAGTTAAGTACCTCTCTCTAACAAATCCTGTGATACCACGTTCATAATTGCTACCCAGAGGATGGGACCCTCTACTCCTAGATCAAAAGGCCATTTTGTTGCTATTTTCACTTTGAATGTACACTAGCTTGTAAGACATGTCAGTGTCCAGCTATGTATAACTGCTGTATAATATGAGTTCATCTATCAGGGTAGGACAAACAAAGGCATCTATCTGGTCGGGGGCAGTGGTTGTATCAAGATCCATGACGAAACAAAGGAGAAGCCCAGTCTTCTCTGAAAGAAAGAAGCATAGGCTTTCTCCAGTGCCTGGCAGAGCCCTGGTATCTAGGAATATTCAAAAACTTGTTTGTTCCAGGAGTAAGGGAATACATACTTGAATATAATGATCAGGAAAGAACATAAGGGGTAATTACAGTTGAAATAAATAAAAAAAACCAGAGAGGTCATAATTTAGAGAAAGACCAGACTGAATCAGTACTGTTGAGTTTATCTGCAAGGATCAAATTACAAATGAATGGCTTGGGGTAGCCATGGAATTTAGACACCATATTGTCTGAGAAGTGGACTAAAGTAAAGGGTAATCTTTGTGAAAGGACAAGCAACTCCTTGGGTACCCCAAGGGGGTGAAAGGCTAGAGTCCAAGAGAGCATTCTCACATGCCTACTAGTGAGCCCTGTAGGAAAAGCTCCTCCCAATACAGCAGAGAGAATAACATCTTCCTGCATTAGATGCCTGCTTGGCCCTTACTATGTGGTCTCCAGTATTTTACTTAAAGCCTCAGCCTTGGTTTTCTATTTTGTAGTGAGAGGGAGTGACAATGTCTTTATCACAGGTAAAAATACATAGAATGGAATGTGTAATGTGCCTCTATTTCTTTATGAATTACTACATTAATCTAAAAGTGGTAAGTACTTAAAACTTTTTAGTTTTCATTTCTTATATTTTGGAGAGTCAATCTGATACATGGATGATTTGGAATTATCCCTGGGTAGCTGAAAAGTCTTATTAGTTGGGGGATGAATATTTAAATAAAATGCAAATGAAATATAATAAAAATACTCTGTAGTGTTGTCATCCTTTTTTCCTTGGTCTGACCAACATCTTATTTCTCTGATAAGTTCAGATTTCACTTTGCCAGCAAAGTGAAAGACATTTAATGGTGGTGGTTGTTGTTACTGTTATTAGTTTAATTTAGATAATCAGTGCACAGAATACTCATAGGATAATAGATATATTAACACTGACTGTATCTACAAGGTCATTTGAGCAGTCAGCTCACTAAACCACATTAGTCAGAGAAAAACACACAAAAGAGTTAATATGGTATGTGTGATCTTTAAGCACATAAGTTCACTTACTAATTTTTGTCCTCAAAATAAATGCAAAAAGGCTTTAGACACATCAGTGACCAGAGACAATTCAGCATGATGTTTACAGGCTACATCACACCTTTGCTTCTTTATCAGCGCTGTAGTTCTGCAACGACTGAAATGAATGAGAAAATCAACAACAATTTTTTCCTTTGTTAAATAAAGAAAGCAGAAATCAAATTTTGTAATCCTATTTAAAATCCAGGAAAGGACACAACAGTTGCAACTCAAGTGAAGTACAAAATGAAGTGTGGTTCAATAGAAGAGAATGATTTAAAATAATATTAAGATAATAAATAATTTTTATCCTTGCTCTTTGGCATTTACAAATCTGCATAAATAAATGGGACACACATAATTTTGCATATATACATATAGATGACACCCATCATAACACATTATAAGGAAAAAAATTGATAATTTTCTTTAAATAATTTTGGAAAAGTCTTGCATCGCTTAGCAATAGTCTTGTTTGATGAGAGTATTCATAACAGAGTCAGATGTGTAAGACATTTAGAAGATGAAAATGTATGATGAAGTGACTCAGTTTACAATACTAAAAAACTTAGAAAACCATAATGACGGTGCAGAGGAGTTTGCAAGAGGGAGTCAATGTAATGGGTTGTCAAGGAACTAATGTTATATGAAGATTGTTATGTGCTAAAATCTTTTATTTAACATCTTACTACATTTTCACATTCTAGAGTCTACAGGGCCATGCAGATTTGGTCTGTCTTTACCTACTGTCATTCTCCACATTTTGTTCAATCCAGGCACAGTGGCCTTTTTTAGAGCATTTAAAAAGTGAGGGGCTCCTTCCCATGACATGATTTTGGACATAGGACTCCTGCATGATGAAGCACTTTGTTTGGTTCACATTTTTATTCCTTAAACCAGACATTGGTTAGCATATAATACTCAAATATTTGTTTTCTTAGTGCTTTTCTTTTTTCCAATGTTTTAAATTAAGTTGCCATTTATTTACATATTTCCATCTGCTAAATGTCTTGCATATGTCTTGCATATCATAATGTCTAGCATAGAGTGCTCAATAAATATTTGTTGAATGATTTACTCAACCTATAATAGGAATTGTTGTTATCTCTATGTTATACATGAGAAGCTGGAGGCTCAGAATTTAAGCCACTTGCCAAGGTTAGAGAGCCGGCAAAGAACACTAATATCACTCTAGTATGTTTTTCTTTACTCCTTGAGGTAGGAGACCCTCCTGTCCTTAAAGGCAGAATAAAAGACTAAGGTCTAAATCTCCAAGGAAAAGAGGGCAGAAAAGAACTACAAAGAGTTTCAAATTGAACTTTTGAGTCTTTACTGGAAACACAAAGTCTTTCTGTTGAGACCTGTGGCTTATACCTCTAATGCCAGCTACTTGGAGGCTGAGGCAGGAGTATTGCACCCATGGAATCCATGTTTAGTATAGGAAAAAAAAAAAAAAATCCTTCTATTGAAATAAATAGATTCCAGAGAAGGAAAGTTCTTAGTATTTTTTTTTAAGCTGTAAAACTTGCATCTAAATAATTCCACTCAAACAAAAAATGTCCCACAGACTGGGAGATCCGTAGGCCCTGGTGAAAAAGGACTGTTGGTTACCAACATGCCACATATAAATCACAAGTTTCCTAGCATTAAAAGCATGTAAATGAAGATGTCTGCCATTAAGAATTCACTTGGATCAGGCCCACATTCCTGGCTTTAGCTTTGCAGAATGCAATGGTATTATCTACTAAGCTCTGTGCAGACTCTCTCAGTCAAACCTTGGGAAGACTTCTTGAGCCAGATCTCTGAATTGTGAGCTTGAAAATTGTGTTGAATTTCCTTAAAGATAGGTGAAACACCAAACCCCGAGAAACAAAGAGAGCTGGGATAGAAGCAGCATCTGCATTAGTTTTGCTGACCATGCAGGAGTAATGTCAGAGCAAGTACTCTGGGCTCCTTCGTGTCAGTGTGGAGGACAGAGGACAGAACAAGTAAACTCTCTGACAGCATGCTTCACCCCAGCAGCAGCCAGGAGCCAGAATTTTGGACACCAGTGTCAGCTCTCTTACTAATTCCCTGAGCAGTCCTTGGCATCATAGCCAAACATCATTTTAAGCTCTCAGTCTGTCAACTCTGGAAAATTCTTAGCTATCTTCTAGTGTTATTGTGGGAATTGATTAATATTTATGAACACATTTAAGTGGAAAAGTGCAGTATAAATATGACTGCATGAATTGAAAAATTGTTTCATGCATAATATTATGCACAAAGAAAATAAGCTGTGGACTGTAGTGTCTTCTTGGAACAGTTTTAAAATGGTGATCAGTTATTTGTTGCTCCCTCTTTCATCTTTAATAAGTTTAGTGCTTTTGTAATTTAGCGTTTTCAATGATGATTTCTGCTAAATTTATATTTTATTGTTGCTATGTGTTGATGCATTTTGTTTCCTGTTCAGTTCAATACATCTCTTTATTTCCAGTTAAAATTAGTAAATCATCGACTACGATGGTCCGCCATTGAAATTTGTCCAGTGTGCTAGGCACATTTGTCATTACTTGAGAATAATTATTGAAATCCATTGCTTAAAAGAATAGATATTTCTTCAGTCCACTTCATTGTACATCAAATTTCTGTTACATGAATTTTTAAGCATAGAGTTAGAATTATATTTGACTAGAAGAAAATAAGATTTTAAGTATAATAAAATAATGCTTAAGTATTTGCTGAAGTTCATGAATCATATAAAATAGAGGGCTAACCTTTTTTTCATAAAATATGTGACATATTAACAATAACACTCCAAATATTCATAATGGCATTTTTTATAAATGGCAAAAATAAATATAAAAAATGTTAAAAGATAGTTCAGTTCAGAATGATTACTTTTAAACATTCTTCCTATATATATCCTGTTATAGCAGAGGGTAGCAGTCATCTTAACAATTTAATATTTAACAGTTTAATTCTGTATCATGTTTAAGTTTAACATCAGTGTTATTGTTGTAAATGTTTCTCCCATTTCTCATAACTCTAACCTACACAACTCTTTCCAGACTAGGCTGCTATTTTAGTTTAGGCACTGACAAGGTCTAGTATGTTGCTTGCCACCACTAAATGCTGTGTCACATAAGGCTGACAGCCACTTCAGTGTCCTGGGCATCTGTATATTAGGAGAGCCGACACTGATGCAGGGCCTGGTTCTCAATAATGCATGTTTCGAATATTTGTAAAAAACAGATTATCCAGCACTCATCAAAGTTGTTAAATATGTTCTAGTTAATCAAATTCACAGAAAGATGTTTTATTAAATGCAATGTCTTAATAACAAGTACACTTGGTAGAGCTAGTAAAATACATTCAGGAGTCTGAAAGAGAGAAGTTACTGAGTGAAGACAGAATACAAAAATGGCTGACAGATGATAATATTGCCCTACAATATCCTAGAACATGACCCTTTCTTATTCAAATTCTGTAATAATATCTGGTAAGTAATATCAGAGTTCAGTAGAGACACATTGATACATTCTTTTTGTGCCAATCTTCTCTTTCAATATTTTTATCAGTTGGCATACACACAGAATCTTTTCATAATTACATAATAAATTTCCTCATGACAAGCACCGCGTATTCTAGGATCCATTTTAAAGAGATATTTCTTTTTTGGGGGGAATACCCCAAGCATTTTGTTGAGAGTTAAGTAACACACAAATCTTACCAACAGTTTGTTTAATATTTTAAAGATGTTTTTGCCTTTGTTATGTTCAGATATCTAACCTTACATAGGTTATCAGTCAGTATGAATTAGGTTAAACTCCTACAAGGAACAACCCATAAATCTCTAAGGCTTAGAATAGCAAAGGTTATTGCATGACTAACTTATCTATCTAGTCAGTGGAAGCTATCAGGTTTTGCTTAGCTAGGGATGCAGGCTTATAGATTACCCTTCATCTGGAACATTGTCATCATAGTACAGAAAGGGAACACATTCAATTGCACCTTTCTTCTAAAAAGATTTTACCCGGAGGTGATATACATTCATTCTAATGACATTTTGTTGGTCAAAGTAAATCATATGCCATGCTTATCTTCAAAGAGATAGAAAAATATAATTCTGCCACATGCTTGAAGGAGGAAAACTGGAAATATTTTGAACAGCAAAAATAAATACCAGATCTGAAAATTTTGATCAGTTTTTTCATTTAAAATATTTCTTTTATTGGTACCACAATATTTGCAAATATTTATGGGGCACAATGTGACAACCCAGTACACATACACAATGGGCAACGATCAAACCAGGGTGATCAGCACCTCCACCTCCCCAGTCATTTACCATCCTTGGATTCCTTTTCTCCAGTGTTCTGCAAAATGTACAATAAATTGCTGTGAACCATAGTCACCATACTGTGCTGTAGGACCCTAGAATTCATCTCTCTTCTATATCTGTATTTAGGAGCCTATTATCCAACCTGCTTTGGTTCCTCTCTCCCTTATTCTTCCTAACCTCTAGTGACTACTTTTATACTCTTTCCTTCTGTGAAATTTACTTCTCTAGCTTGCCCATACAAACCAGAGGGGAAGCTTTACTGCGCCTGGCTTACTTCACCTAGCATAATGTCTTCCAGTTCCATCTATGTTGCCACAAATACAGAATTTCTTTCTTTTTTACATTTGAATGGTTTTTCCACCATGTATATATACCACATTTTTTTATCCATTCATCCACTGATGGACACTTTGGTTGATTTTATTTTATTTACTTTGTATTTTTGTAGCTATTGTGAATGAGATTGCTTTCTCAATGTCTTCTTCAGCAAGTTCATCATAGGTGTATGAAAATGATACTAATTTTATATGATGATTTGGTATGCTGCAATTCATTTATAAGTTCCAGCAGATTTTTGGTGGAATCTTTAGATTTTTCAATGTATAAAAGCATGGAGTATGCCCTTTATTTCTTTCTCTTGACTTATTGGTCTGGCTAAGATTTCCAATTTCATGTTAGATGAGATGGATAAAAGTGGATATTGTTATATCTTGTTCCTAATCTTAGAGGAAAAAATTTTAGCCTTTTCTCATTTAGTATGATATTGGCTGTGGGTTTGTCATATATAACCTTTATTGTGTTGACATATATTCATTCTATACTAATTTTTTGAAGCTTTTTATCATGAAAACATATTGCTTTTTTCTTTTTTCTTTCTTTCTTTCTTTTTTTTTTTTGTACAGGGAATTGAACCCAGGGGTACTTTACCATTGAGCTCCCCATTTCTTTTTATGTTTTATTTTGAGACAGGGTCTTGCTAAGTTGCTGAGGGTCTTGCTAAGTTGCTGAGGTTGGCCTGGAACTTGTGATTCTCCTGCCTCAGTCTCCGAAATTGCTGGGATTACAGGCATGCATCACTATGCCCTGATGAATATTGCATTTTACTGAATGCTTTTCTGCATCTTTTGAGATGATCACATGAATTTTGCTCTTCATTCTATTGATATGATGTACTACATTTGTTAATTTGTATATGTGAACCATCCTTGCATCTCTGGGTAAATTCCACTTAATCATGATGTGTAATTCTTTTGATATACTGTTGGATTAGATTTGCTAGTATTTTGTTGAGGATTTTTGTATCTGTGTTCTTCAGGGATATTGGTTTGTAGTTTCCCTTTGTAGTTCCTTGTCTAGTTTTAGTATGAGAGTGAAGCTGGACTCAGAATGAATTTGAAAGTGTTCCCTTTCTCTCAATTTTTGGGAATATTTTGAGAAACATTGGTGTTAGTTCTTTAAATGTTCAGTGAAATTCAGCAGTGAAACCATCCAATCATGGGCCTTTCTTTTTGGGAGATTTTATTACTCATTCAATTTTATTAACCGTTAGTGGTCTGCTCAAGTTTTCTGTGTCCTCAGGATTCAATTTGGGTAAATTATGTGTCCAGAAAAATTTCCTTTTTTTTAGGCTTTCTAATTTGTTGTAGTATTTTACTTTTTAAAGAGTGACATTCTTTGTTTTCTCTGATGAGCTGATGCTGATCCATAGTGGAACAGGGGAATAAGAAAGAATGAAGGAGGGGCTGGGATTGTAGCTCAGTGGTAAAGCGCTTGCCTCGCATGCGTGAGGCCCTGGGTTCGATCCTCAGCACCACATACAAAGCAAAAAAATAAAGACATTGTGTCCATCTTTAACTAAAAAAAATATTAAAAAAAAAAGAAAGAATGAAGGAACTTTGGTTTATATAGAGGACAGTGAGGGGAGGGTTGGGGTTGTGAGGATGAGAAGGACAGTAGAAAGAGGCATTATTACCCTACATACATGTATGATGACACTACTAGAGTAACTGAACCATGTACAGCCAGAGGAATGAGAAGTTGTACTCCAATTGTATCCTATATGTCAAAATGCATTCTACTGTAAAATTAATTAATTTCTTAATGTTAAAAAGTGACATTCTTTGCCCCCATTTTCTTTTCTTTCTTTCCTTTTTTTTTTTTTTAATGGTTACTAGGGATTGAACTCAGAGGCACTTAACTACTGAGCCCCCTCCCCAGTCCATTTTTATATTTTATGTAGAGACACGTTCTCATTGAGTAGCTTAGGCCCTTGATAAATTGCTGAAGCTGGCTTTGAACTCAGAGATCCTCCTGTCTCAACCTCCTGAGCTGCTGAGATTATAGGTGTGCACCACTGTGCTCATTTTCAAACGTAAGGCACAATCACTCGACAAATATCTGTCATTTTTCAGATTTTTTCCCCAAATTCTATGGGTGATACAAAGATGAAACAAGTACAGATCTAAAGAATCTTGTGTATGATTCTTTAGCTATTATACTGTACAATAGCTATCTTGTAGCCCTTGGTAGTTTTGCTTCATAGCTCTTAGAAAAATGGTTATTATTTCTATAACTATTTGTCTAATACTTTCTCCTCCATACACTACTCTATAAATTCTTTTTTTAAAGGAAATTAGTTTTTTAAAAATAGATACATGTTTTTTAGTTGTTGATGGACCTTTATTTTATTTATTTATTTATATGTGTTGCTGAGAATTGAGCCTAGTGCAGGCAAATGCTCTACCACTGAGCCCCAGCCCCATAGACTATATATTCTATATAGAAAGAATATCACTGTATCTTGTTTCATGTCTACTTATTCAAAAATCAGGCATCATGCCTAATACCTAGTAGATGATGCTCAATGATTATGCATTGACTAAATTATTGAAAAGAAAACTGTTATAGAAGTTGAATAAAGTGACATTACTTCCAAATAAATTTACACCTTATTTAGATCTGTGTCACTCTTTGCACTGACAGTGTTCATCAGTCACATTTTTTGTTTGTGATGCTGTCCTTACATAAAAGACATAATGCTTAATATTAGCCCAGTGCCTAATACATAGTAGGAGTTCATTAAATATTTGTTGACTCAGTGAAGCAAAGGCAGTAAACCTTAAGGACTACTGAAATAAATAATTGTCAATAGACAAGTCACAGTTTATAACAGCCACTAGAGTGTGCTTCCTTCAACTGGTCCATAATATGGTTTGATCTTCTAAGACATAAGTGTTATACACAGTTTCTTCTGATAGACTAGCAAATGAATGCTTTTGTCATTGGATAAAATTCTGATTGCATCTGATACTAACCAGGCGGTAAAGCCAGTAGGTGACTTCCACTAGCTGAAGATGGATCCTCCAGTGGAGGGAAAAGAGGAAAAAAGATGAAAATAGAGATTTTTTAATTTCTCTATGTCAGGGGCTAGGCTCATAGGATTTGTATATATGCTCTTTTAAGACTTGACAGTGAAATTTCTATTGATCATACAGATGTAAAAATGCGTGTAGTCAACCCTGTTGTAATGTGTATTGCTTTCTGAAGATGCACACAGATTATAGGCTTTTCATGCTTACATTGAACTAAATGCATATGTAACATTATGTACACGGGGGACAAGGTGTAACTTGTGGTTTAACTTCGACCGAGGAAAAGCAAACTACCTGTTAATAGACTTTTATTTTATATTGAACATGTTTCCTTTGATTATTATCCGAGGAACATTAAACCCCTGAGATTGGTTACTTTCCTGAAATGAGCAATTCCAGCTTTCAAGGCTCAGGACACCAATTACAAGTCTGTAAACTGCTGTGCCACATGTGACAGTACACATTATACAGTTTAACAGATTTTTCAATATAACATTACAAAACATCATTATTATAAGCTTAGTTATTAAAATTCCAGCACTCAACAGATAATCTAAACATTCTAAAGAGGCTTTTATTATTTTTGAAGACTTATTAAAGGTATTTACTGAATTTAGTAAAATATTTCTTTGAGTTTAACTTTAAATAACAGGAATTTATGAGAACAATAAGTTTTTTTTTTAATAGAGAAGGAAATGAAAAGAAATGCTTCAAAACATGAAAACAACAGTAACTCTTAGTGTGAGCAGTAGGAATCTGAGTGTGGCTGCTTAGAGATAGTCCAGTATCAAAATAAAGATAAGTATACTACTTATACATCAAGAGACCAAGAAAAGGCCTCACTGGGCAAGAAATTCTTGAAGTTCTGCCCAAGTAATTTGTGTGGACATTGGAAGATTCTAAATCTTGGAAGTTTAGTATAAGAATTCTTTTCTTAGTTTCTATATAAAATCATGCATGTGTAGGTAAGAAGCTGTGCATTTGTTCTTGTTATTGTTGTTGCTAATGACAAAATTTTTAAGAAAAAACTTGGATAATAGAAGTAAACCTTTTACATAGCTCTTTTAATTTTTAAAAAAGTTTCTTCAATTGTTGATGGGCCTTTATTTTATTCATTTATTTATATGTGGTGCTGAGAATCAAACCCAGTGCCTCACACATGTGAGGCAAGTGCTCTGCTACTCAGCCACAACCCCAGCCCATGCTCTTTTGATTATAAAGTATTGATTGGCTATGTGGCAAAATTCTGCTTCCTTCTGGGTTAGAATTTTTTTACTACTATTGGGATTTTTGCAAAAGCTACCTCCGAAATGCAGTATTGTAAGAAAGGGAAGCCTGTGGCTGAATTTGTAGATTTGTGTTCATAATAATGAGAAGGAAATAAAATAAATTACTATTAGCATAATTAAACCTTGACTGGGGTTTAATTTATAGCTAGGGAGCCTATCCATGGGGAATTGGATAGAGTCACTTTCCACCTTGAAATTGTGCACATCTATAATTCCAATGGCTTGGGAGGCTGAGGCAAGAGGATTGCGATTTTAAGCCAGTGTCAGCAACAACGAGGCACTAAGCAACTGAGACCCTGTCTCTAAATAAAATACAAAATAAGGCTGGGGATGTGGCTTAGTGGTCATGTGACCCTGAGTTCAACCCCTGGCACTCCTAAAAGGAAAAAGAAATTTTAAAAATGCTCCTTAGCTACATTGTTTTCTTCTTCTACTCTTGAGTCTTTCATCTCTATCCATGTCAGCCAAGGACAGTTCAGAATCCTCTTTTGACTGGACTTCTTGAAGAGGAAAGGCTGTGTGGTGGGCAGGAAAGATCCTCTTGTACTGGGCTGAGGATTCCTGACTTTATCGTCAATAATACTTCAGTGTCCTGAGGCAAGTCACTTCTTATTTCTAGGCTGTTATTATTTTTTCTGTTTTAAAATGATGTAATTGGACTAGGTGGTCTTTAAAACATTTTGCAGGGTAAAAATTGCAGGGATTAAGTGATAACAATATTTTCAAAGATAAGCAGTTGTCATTGAGGATGTGCTGATGTCTTACTTGCAGGTGCAAGCTGGAAGTGGAGCCTGTCAATTCTTTCTCCATAATCTGTGGTCCTTAGATCAGCAACCTGGGCATCACCTGGAGTGTTGAAAATGCAGCCTCCCAAGCCTTGTCCCAGACCTGCAGACTCAGAGTCTATGTTTAGAAGATCACCAGGTGGTTCATGTGCACATTAAAGTTTAGAAAGCACCTGGGCTAGATGAAGCTTGAGAATGTGGACGTCTATCCAGCATTGATTGTGTGTAAAGGGTGAGAGGGCTAAGAGGAAGCTCCAGCAAATTTCCCTGGACTATCTGCAGGCCTCACCAGCTTGAGTCCTTTTTTATTTGATCTATGAAATTAAGCAGAATTGAGCCAATTTTATACCTGGATTAGGTCTCCTGGAAATACCAAGTGAAGTTGTCCTTTGGTTGTTAAAACACAGCAGTTTTTTAATTTTATTTTTTTTATTGCCACTGGTCTATATTTGCTTTTCCTTTACCTGGGATGCTTTCTCTTTCACTCTGTTTTCCAGTTGGGTAACTCATATTTTTCTTCAAGTTTAGACATAACTTGCTTTTTCTAACTGTTCCCTTCTTCCTGCATGACTGTCTGGGTAAGCTTTCTTCTCAATATGTTCCAAGGCATGTCAATGAGAAAAGGACCCTCTATCTCATTAATAGAGAAATTATAGCTCATGCACAGACACATGTAAAATTCACTTGCTAATGATGCTGTCAACCTGCACTATTCATACAGACCTATTTTCAGACTTGAAAACAAGAGCAAGCAAGAGACTGCCATCCCTACATGTAGAGCTAGGGCACAGCTATGGCCTCAAAGCTCAGAAGGTTCTGGCAAACAGAACATTTCCTGAAATCTTAGGTTCCAAAATTTCTACCACTCTTAAAAGGCAAGTATAAACACTTTTAACAGTGCTTCCCTGTCATTAAATTCCTATCTCCTTGCCTTGGCATGGGGTGGTCATCCCTGGAAGACAATATCTGACCAACAACCTCTGTGGCTAATAATGGGTAACTTGCAATTAGATCAAATTACCTCAAGAATCCATCTACTTTGGCATTCTAATAGATATGAACAGAAGTATTTTAGTGTTATATAAAATATTTTCTTCCTAAAAATTTTATAATGTACTTTGGTATTTTGGAATCTTTTGACAAAATATTAATATAAAATATCATAGGATTGAAGCATACTTTATTTATTGCCAGTTGTGCAGCTGTAATTTTTACTTTAGTTCAAATGAACTTATACATGGATATTTTGCCAAGAGAAATATATGAATAAAGGTCAGAGGAGAAAGGAGAGAGAAATATAGCTGGAGAGGCTAAGAAATGAGATTAAGAAATGATGAATGGGATAGTAGTCATATGAAGAAAAAATCTGGGGGAAAAAACAGGTTTGTCAATGATATTTTCCTATGCAGAGTGCACTCTTTTTCCTTCACATAGATACAGAATCATAGTTTTAGTTATATACTTGTTAATGCTTTTGGAGTTGGATGTGTTGTATGGATTTTGCTTTTATTTAGAGGTGGGATGGGAATGATCTGGGAATGTGATCATTTCCTAAAACTGTTCTAAGTGGTACAATGAAAAGACAGGGGTAATCCAGGCTGGCTAGTTGTATGTTCTTTATTTTTATGATAATTCCTTATATTTATTGGATATATACTATGTACTAGATAGGGCAATATATATTTAACTTTGAGGATAAATATTTTAATGCATCTTCTCATTTAATTCTAATATCTTTCTGAGGTACATGCTATTGTCAAGGAAATGACAGCATTTCATAGATAAAGAAACTGAGGCCAAGAAGTGGATAATGTTATCCAAGATTTCAAAGCCAAAGAGTGACAGGGGAACAGGAAGTACTGAATAGTTTTATAGTTTTGTGTTTTGTTTTGTTTTGTTTTGCAATGCTGAGAATTAAACCCAGGGCTATGATCATGCTAGGCAAACACTCTACCACTGAGCTATAGCTCCAGCTCTGGAATTCTTATCCCCAAATCGTTCTGCCTGTCCATGGCAGTGTATGAAGATACTCCTTACTCCAATTCAGGGACACCAGCTACTACAGCTAACAACAAATGAGCAGTGTGACTTAAGTCCATTCCTTCATCCAGTTGTAATTCTATCTGACTTTACTGCTAGTAATGTACATTTAAAAAATCTTTTCTACAATAGTATTAGGTAGGAATTAATCTTTGACAAGAGTTGAACCATAACAGAGGTACAGCTTTGCTAATCTCACTTTGCACACAGGGTTTGGAATTAGGCAATAACCTTGAAAGATTAACAGTAAGAAGCATACTGACATCCTACAAACATTCATGTTAAGTCTGCCCAGTCACAGATTTTTTATCTCATGCTTGCCAAAATATCAAAGAGAAGGGCTTAAAGGAAGAAAAAAAAATCCCAACAATCCAGAGACTTCCAGGTCCTTCGATTTTCTGTCATTTGGGGGGAACTGTGATAAGATTAGAGAGGCTCCTTAGTATTACTACAATAGTTTTGCTTCTAGATCAGAGTAAAACCCATTTTATGAAGTGTCTGGTGGGCGAAATCAAGTCGCTGTGTAGACCATGGTTGCCTATCTCCTCTTTATTTTTTAAAATGTTATTTATTTATTTTTGCAGTACTAGGATTGAACGCAGGACTTCATACGTGCGAGCCAAGTGCTCTAGCATCAAGCTACACCTCCCTACACCTGATTTCCCTTTTAGGAAAGGCTTTTCAATTGCTTCTGGGAGATTGCAATACTAGAATATTGGTTGGTCTTGTTGGAAAACACATTTTCTATCTAATCTTTTTGCAGATATCTCTAGAATTTTTTTTTTCAAATCTAGATATACTATGCCTATTTCATGTCTTTGGCAGTGTCAAACAAAGAAACAAAGAGTTTTAAGTTTTTGTTTTGTTTTGTTTTTGTTTTTTTAAAGCTGAATTGATTTGCCTGCAAATAGGACAACTCATTGAATGAATCACTGTGGGGAAAATTCATGGATTTTCAAGTGTTAAAAATGAGGATGGCAATGTTCCTTGACTACTGAAAATGCACTCTCTGGATAAGACAGAATGAGTCCAGTGTTCAGTGCTGGTTGGATGCTTAATGTAGTCCATTGTCATTGGTCAGAAAGGACACTGTTATTGTTAATAGTAAAGACCTAGCATGCCAAGTCTCCTCAAAGTTCATATCTTTCAACAGTTTCAGCTAGTTAGATAGGATTAGTTGTGATAGACTTCAGCATTTGATTTTGAAGTCTTCTAAGTGCTGCTGTTAAGTAAAAAAATATAAATTCTGTATGAAAAAGGAAATAGAGTTTAACTTGGGATACACCCCCTCCCCAACTTTTGAGCCCATGTTGACCTTCTGGAAAACATTGTTTCCCCTTAAATTCTAGTATGTCTGATGGGTTCCTCTTTCCAGACTGAGGATTTGCCTAAGTAAACTAGAATAAATTTAGAATTAAGTTGTTACCAACTCCTTCAAATATTAAGGCTATTGTTTCACTATCATCATCATTTTCCTCTGAAATAACTCAAGCTCTTCATGATATATGTCCTATCCTTTAGCTCATTTTAACAGATGTTTGTCATTTCCCCTGGTGTCAGGCTAATGTCTAGACCCCAAAAGATGACTAAATGAGAGGCTAGTGGAGGCTAAGATGAAACAGATGAAGAATCCCAAGGCATCAGCTTTTATTATAGCCAAAGGAAGTATTTGAATTTTCTCTAGAAGAAAAATAAAATATTAAGCTGATGAATGACGGCATGACTCAGGTCCAAGGGGTAAGATGAGACTTTTTGGGGTCTAATTATTTAATGGCATCAGACAGGACATCTGGAGTCTGAAAAAGTTTCCATATGAATCTCAGCAAAAATGGTCAGGCATCATTATTTGACCTTGGTTATAAACTAATCTCCCCAAAAGGATATTTCACTTTTTCTTTCATAATAAAAAATGGTACTTTATAATTAGTATAAGTGTTCCTGAATTCTCTTTTAGAAATAAGAGTTTTCCACTGAACTAGTAGTACTTTTGTACCTAATGCAGCTATATAAATATTATTTGATCAACAAAAATATGTTTTTTGATATCTCAGCTGATTATGTGGCAATTATTGTTTGATCATCTATTGATAGCTACGTTTTAGAGACACTGCAGTGAAGGGGGTAGGCAAAGCCTCTATTGCACTGGAAGCAATTTCTAGTAGGGGAAATTGTATTAAACAGGTGAAGAAATAGACAGCAAAAATATAGATTGTGATGAGTGCTGTGAAAGTACAATTGTTCCAACAAGCTGTATTCGTTCCCTTGGGCTGCTGTAACAAAACGCCTAAAATTAATGGCCGAAAACAACAAAAAATTATTGTCTCTTGGTTCTAGAGGCTAGATGTTTGAAATCAAGGTGTTATCAGGGCCATACTCTAGCTAGCCTCTTCTAGTGTCTGGTGTCTGTGGTAATCCTTGGCATTCCTTGGTTTATTGATGATCACTCCAGTAACATGGCCATCTTCTCCCAATGTCACTTCATGTGGTGTTGTCTCTGTGCATGTGTGTGTCCAGATGTCTTCCTTTATATCTGGAAACTTGTCATATTGGATGAGTGGCAACCCTAATGTCCTCATTTTAACTTTATGGCTGCTTCTAGGTCCATATTTCTAAATAAGGTCATATTTCTAACTGCTGAGAATAAAGGTGTTGACACATGTTGCGGGGGACACAATTAAACCCATGGTACATGCTAAGAAAGAAGCTAGGCTAAGCAGTTTTGTAGCTTTAGAAAGAGTAGTCTTTAATGATATATTATTTAGGCTGAGAACAGAAAGATCCATCCACATGAAGAATGTGAACAAGAATGCTGTTAACTGAGAGAATAGTAAGTAAAAATCCCTAGTCAGAAAAGGGCCTCGGCTACTGCTTTGGTGAGCAGAACAGTGGCTGCTGTGGCTAGACCATAGAGAGTCAGAAGAATGGTGCCTGATGGAGAGAAGGGGGCAGTCTGGAGATAGCCCAGAAGGGCCTTATTTCCAAAGATAGGGAATTTGGAGTTTATTTTATGTGTAATGGGAAGCTATTGAAAAACACAGATCTGGTTCAGGGAAACCTCCTATGCATAGAACCATAGTCTAGATTCTCCTTGGGATATAAGGAAATATAAAACATAAGTTCCAAGTAGGAAGATAGGAACTGGTAATCTATCCAGAGGCTCCAGGATACTTTCTGCTTCATCTGAGTCTCTTTAATGTTCTGGAAATGATAAATAAATCTAAAATAAATATTAAAAAAGGAATATAAGACACCACCTTATGTCTCAAGTACAGAATAATATGGCTGGGGAAAACAACACTATCACACATGCACAGATACTAGACTTTATAGGCTATTACTAACTATGTTCTAGAAGAATGATATTCATTAATTTTTACTCAGCATAATGTATTTGTTGAGTGTCCATTAACTATTAGGCATTGTGCCAACACTGTAAACAAAAAATGTCTAGAGTAAGAATGATAAAGAGGTTAGCATGAGCTGAGTGAGACATACATAAAATGAATGATAGAAATGGGTGTGAGACATGGTCAGGGGACACAAATGAGGGAGTAGTCAATTCTATCTAATTAGTTGGTCAGGAAAGAATTGATAAAGATGGATATACTTTTTCTGATTCTTAAAGGATATCAAGTACCCATATTTATCTGGCAATAAGTTGGATGACAGTAAGATAGAAAAAGGGACAGAAGTTGAGGTAATCCTGTCATGTATAAAAGTAGGCTTCAGCAAAGGGCAACAGGTGCAAACAAAACAAAACAAAACAAAAAAATGACATGTTTGGGTACTTTGAGAAGAATGTTATCCAAAGCATAGTTTGGAGTAAAACTAGATATAGCAGAAACTTTTACTTTTGCTTTTTATGGTTGCTTACCATACATACCTCTTTTTTTATGTGTGGGAAATCTACCACTGTGTAAGCTGGGGAGGAAGAATTCAGTCTTTCTCCATGAAAGATCTCTCTGAAATCTGGTGCTGAAGGCTAGGTGAGACCCTGTGGAAGGGTGAGTGTCACCTACTATACAATAGTGATGGAGCCAGTAGTGAAGCCATTAACCCCTGTGGTGTAGTTTCTTTTAGCTTGTCCTTATAGCCAGACTTTGAGGGCAGTCTGGTCACCCAGCTTCCCTTTATTTCTGTTGTCTTGCTCAAGGTTTGTCCTTTAGCTTTTCTGTTGTTCTGACAACCACTTGAATTATTTCAGTATAATCATTTTCAGCATAAGTTAGCTAAGATTTATATCTTAGTTTGCCTAAGAACTCTGACTGGTACACTGTGTTAGTTTTTTGTCACTACAACGAAATGCTTGAGAAAAATGACCTAAAGGACATATTTATTATGGCTCTTGGTTTCAGAGGTTTCTGTCCATGTTTCACTGGCTGTATTTTTTCTGGACTTGTGGGGAGGCAGTACCTACCTCATGGCAGAAGGGTATGGCAGAGTAAAGCTGCTCAGTTCATAGTTTCTAAGAGAAGTGGGGAAATAATAGGGAGGAAGGGACTGGGAACAAAATATAATCCACAAGGGTACACCTTCAAAGACCCACTCCCTTCAACTAGATCCTACTTCCTACAGTTTTACCACCTCTCAATAGTCCATGCAATTATGAACTCAATGGATTTGTCCATTGATGAGATCAGAGCCCTCATGGCACAATAACTTCCCCAAAGTCCCCACCTCTGAACTTAGTTGCATTGTGGATGAAGCCTTCAACAGATGTGTCTTTGGGAGTATGCTTCACATTCAAACCATAACATATGCGATGGAAAAGACTGAAATTAATGAAAGGTGAGATGATGAATGACTTGGAATGCCATCTTAAATATGACCTTCACTCTCAAGAGGCTAGTAGCTGCTGAATTTTTTTTCTTTTCTTAATTTTTTTAACTTTAAAAATTTGAGATGATTTTATATTTGCATGGAGTTGATACAAATAATACAGAACAATTTCATGTGCACTTTACCCATCTTCTCTCAGTGATATCTTGCAAAACTACACTGCTTCATCACAACGTAGATGTTGACATAGCTACATGGAAGACACAGAATATTATCATCTATTTTAGTTTAGATTTGAAATATCCCCCAAAGGGAGACTCATACATGGGTTAATCCATCCAGCAGTACCCAATTGAATGGACTTGTGTTAGTTAGCTTTTCTCTGCTGTGAACAAAATACTCAAAAAGAACGACTTACAGGAGGAAAAGTTTATTTTGGGATCACAGTTTCAGAGGTTTATTCCAGTCTACAGACCTCATCATTGCTTTGAGTCTAAAATGAGGCAGAACATCATGGTGGAACAGAGTGGCAGAGGAGCACTTCTGCACTCATGGCTGACAGGAAGGAGAGAGAGGAGGAAGAGGTGCAGGGAAGATACATCCTTCCACGCATGCCTCCCAGTGACCCACCTCCTCCAACCAGATCCACATATTCATAGTTACTGCTCAGTCTATTCAAACTAAGATGGACTCATCAAGTTAAAGTTCTCATAATCTAATCATATTCCTTAGAATATTCTTGCATTAACACAGGAACTTTTGGGAGATACCTCATATCCAAACCATAACAGGATTATTGGAAGGTAGTGAAACCATGGGAAGTAGGGTCCAGTTGGAAGAAGTTGGTTACTGGGAGCATGTCCTGGAAGTGTGTATCTTGTCCTTAACTCTCCTTCTCCCCGCTCTCCTCATTTCCAGATCTGCCATGAGATGAGCAGCTTTCTTCCACCACACTCTTCCACCATGATGTTTTACCTTGCTTTAGGCCCAAAGCAATGAAGCCAGCTAATGACTGCAAACTCTTGAAATCTTGAGCCAAAATAAATCTTTCCTTTTTTAAAGTAGTTTTCTCAGTTATTTTTGTCAAAACACTGAAAATCTGACTGATACATTATCACCACAAGAATTCCTCATATTGTCTTTTTTTTTTTTTAAATATTTTTTTAGTTGTAGATGGACACAATGTCTTTATTTTATTGCTTTGTATGTGGTGCTGAGGATCGAACCCAGGGCCTCACGCATGCGAGGCAAGCGCTCTACCGCTGAGCCACAGCCCCAGCCCCCTCATATTGTCTTTTTATAGCCACATCCACTAACCTCCAACCCCATCCTTAATCTCTGACAACCACTCATGTATTCTTCATTCCTATAATTTTATTTCAAGATTGTTTTATAAATTGAATTATACAATATGTAATCTTTGGGATCAGGTTTTTTTTTTATTCCACATAATTTTCCACAGATTTATCCAGGTTAATTATTATATAAGTGTATACTTCATTTCATTGCTAAATATAAGTCCAT
>PVHX01023241.1:0-26114 GCA_004024805.1 Geosciurus inauris
CTTTTCCAGTGATAAACCTATATAACATTTTCCAAAATGGCTAGTGAAGAGGAAATTGGATAATAAATGAAGTGTCACAAAGATGAAGACACATGAAAGAAACAAAAATTGAGAACTCTGTGTCAATGATTAATTTTATGTGTCAACTTGACTGGGTTAGATAGCAAGTAAACATTATTTCTGGTGTGCCTGTGAAGACATTTCCAGAAGAGATAACTTTGAGCCAAGAGACTGAGTGAAAATCAGCTCACCCTCACCAACGTGGGCACGCATCATCCAATGAGAAGAGCAGGTGAAAGGGGGGAAATTCCCTCTCTCTGTTGAAGCGAGGATGTCCATCCTCCCTTGTCCTTGGACACTGGCACCTCATGGCTCTCAGGCCTTTGGAAATGGACAGGGACTTGTGTACTGGCTCCGCTGGTTCCCAGGCCTCTGGATGGAGATATAACAAAGAAACAAACCTGGTTCCCGGTCGTTGAAACATGACTGTAAGTGTATATTCTGTTCCTTCTATTTCTCTGAAGAACTCTGACTAATACACATTGTAAGTGAAATTCAAATTGAATATTAATGTAGTTACGGAAGAAATAGCTATTGGGGAGAATATTAACACTATTTGAGAGACTCCAGATGTGCAGCCAGAGGAACTTAGTGAAAGCAGACATGGTATGTAAATAAGGAAAATGATTGCGATGAAAAGGACGAAATTGTCCCAGAAAAGTGACAATGCAAAAAAAAAAAAAATTAAAGGAACTCTCAAAGATATTTCATGACATTGAAAACCCAAAACATAACTAGTTGGAAGCTGTTCCAAATTTGGAATGTAATAGTTTGCCAAGGCACAATAAAAACTTTCACTCTTTATTCTAAATAGCACAATGAGAAGACAGTGAACGTCATTCAAACTATAGTCAATTAGATATTTGCAGAGAAGTAAAACCCTTTACTGTTTCAAAATTTTAATGTTTTAAATTACAGTGTATTGAATAAATATTGGTTTTATTGTTTTAAAAAATTCCCTATACATTTATAGTCTACAGTAAAAAAAAAAATTCATCATATTTTGACCAAAAAAATGCTTACAGGTCATGGAAGAGTCATAATTTTCCCCTTTAATTAATAACTACTTTGCAGTTCTGTTTGCACTCATTTAAGGACTACCTATAACCTGAGCAAGGGTCATAGCAGGGCAAAGAGAAATGAAATTGTCAATATGAAGTGAAGCAAGACCAAAAGGAGCCTGACTGTGTAGTTTTGAAGAACAAGGCTGGAGATGGTGGTCTTGTACCTTGCAGGGAGTGGAAACTGGCACAGCTATTAGAGGAAGAAAATTGGAAAAGCCTTTGTAGGAAGATCAACTCTGGAAGAGAGATTACTTAGGAAAAGAGAGTTGCAAATTTTATAAACAGTATGATTATATAAAAAAGATTCAGATATGTGAAATATCGGATGCAGCCATGTACCACAGTCTGATAATTTGTGATATGACTGCAAGGACAAGCATACAAACTATTATGGGTATATCTTAAAGTAATATATCTCATTCTCACACATTGACAAGCCAGTACCATTAACTTAAACAGATTAATTTTGTTAAATCTACCTTTGAAAATGCAGGAAGCTCTGGATCTTCTAGATCTCTCTAATTTAGATGTGATTAAAAAACACACACACACACACACAAGTTGTCCTCATGAAGGATTTGCTCCTTTATGACAAATGTCATCTTTCTTTATCTGAAAGGGATGTTATTTCAGAATATTGGCAACAAAGGCAGTTAGAAGAGGAATGTATTTCAGGTATCCTAGGGGTCAGGAAAAAGAAGACCTTGGTCTCACAGAGGAATTAAGAGGAGGTTTCAGCTGTACTAGAAGACTATGCTCAGCAGGAGGAGATTTGAAGTGATAGATTCCTGCCCTTTTGGAGCTCCAACTAGGAGAACTATTGTTCTGTAGTGTGAAGAACTCTAGTCATCCACCATAGTTGGTTGACATGATTTATTAATTGAATCAAGTACAGAAAGGAAAAGTTCTTTATGATAGGCCAGATTCCATGAGCGGGAATTCCTTGGAGTCAGCTAGGGAGAGAATACGCCCCAGTGTTAAAGACTTTCCAGAGACCTCTTCCATTCCACTTTCCACCCCTCCCTAAATCACTCGCCAAATACATTTTTTGCTGGACACCAAAGTGGCCCCAGCTGTGGTCATAAGAAAACATCAGGGTATAAAATTAATCATCCTCTTTTTTAGTTAACTTTTTTTTTTTTTGGAATGTGTGCACAGGGCAAAGGACAGGTGTTACTAAGATAATAAACATCATTGAAGCATTTGGAAGAGCTGCCAGTTCCTATGACTGAAAGCTTTCCAAAGAGCTGGAATTATCTGAAGGGCAATGAACTAAAAATTTCCCTGTATCAGTATTAGGCAAAAGGTCATTAATGCTTTAGGGGACTGTAATGAATCTGAAAGAGGTTACCTTGACTCTTCCCTTCTGCATCTTTCTATCTGCTTACACTGTGGTCCTCCTCAAATGTCAGACTCCTGGATGGCCAGAACTAAGCCAGAGTCCAACACCCCAACCAGTCACATAAGGCCTGCAGTTATCTTCCACTCAGATGGGCAAGGTTTTCCACAACTTATATAGGCTCTTCTGATGAGGATCACCACCATCCCTGGCACCCCCAAAAGCCTGATGGTCAGTCTTCCGTACCAGCTTTGAAAAAGAAGAACTAGCAGTGTTTGAAAAATGAATCTTCTGTGCTGGTATCCCAAAGCATCTAGGAACACAGCCATGGAGCCATGGATAGAAGATCCTTCAATAGAATTCCCTTTATGTCCCTGAAGAATGGAGAGAGGGCAGGTTGACAGAAGTTTTGTGTGCTTGGATTCACAGATTGTACAGGAAGTTAGGATTGTCCTCTAATTTTTTTTTTCCTTTTGTAGTGCTGTGGATCAAATCACGGGCCTCATGCACGTTAGGCAAGTGCTCTACCAATGAGCTACATTCCCAGCCATAATTTTAAAGTGACCCTTTTGCCATTGATCAGGAAACTGATCACAAAATGCAATATCATAACTTTTACTATATTCAGGAGATATAAATATATATGTAGATATGCACATATTTTCTTATTTAGATCCCGCAAACTTATAACATATGGTCATTGCTCAGAGACAGATGATCAATGAGACTTAATGATTTTCTCAAAGACATCCAATATAAGCCTTCCTAACAATCAAGTTTTAGGCAATGAGATTTAGTTTCCTTATGGGAAACCCGTCATCTTCTATAGCAGCCCTGCTTTACTCATTTTCTAGCTGCTTACCAATCCCACTGTTCTTTGAATCCTCATTTTTGGGATCCCCCCACAAAAAATCTGCTTCTCAGTATATGCTGAGCTTCTCACCCACAATAACTGAGGTTCCTACCTCCCTTCCTTGGCCCATCTACTAAGAAGTCATTGACATTCCTGTGGGAAAGGAAATGCCTGGATGAAAATAATTCCCTTCGACTGACTTGAAGATAGTTCCACTAACATCACCCAAGTTCCAAGGTTATGTTTTCAGGTCAGACCCAGTTCTCATACTGGACTCTTTACCCTTTGTGTTTTTGTTCTCATTAGTAATAACACTTAAACTAACATTGAAATAACCACACTGTTTTTTTAAGTATTTTGATTTAGATATGAATACAAATAATATATCAATTTATTGAGGAGATGAATGGCATTACAAATTCATCATGAAAGTTTAAAGAGGAAAGAAACTTATCTATGAGTCTGTGAATTTCATGAAGGAACCATAACCAAATCCAAATTCTTATTGTTAAGCTAAATATTATTTCCAACACAAAAGAAAAATCCATCCTCCTTTCTCTTAGTGTAAATCTCTGGACTTGGCTTTTGTAACTGCCTTTGGCTCTAAAAGCTTCTACTCGCCACCCTCAGGGTTTCAAACACACACCCGACCTCTCACCCCATACAGAGTTACCGCCTCTGTGTCCACACAGCTGAGCTCCATGTGGTGTTTTAATAATCACAGGATCTAATTCCCACATCTTGTCCTGAGAGCTGAGATTTATGATCCCAATAAAGATTTCAGCAGAAAGCTGAGGGTAAATAACTCAGAGCAACTCAGTTTAAAAGGTTGCTCTGAAATTCCCTACTTATCTCCCTACTGATCATGGATCAAAATAAAAATAAAATAAAAGTGCATATGAGCTAATATTACAGGGTCTAATAGGGTAAACATGTTTTGGAATTAGCCATGATTCCTTCATAAGGATGTATTATCTCTGAAATGCCCTTTTGAAACAATGATCTTAATTTGAAATTAAGGATCAGGAAAATCTGTTACTTGGACATAACACTCTGAAAGCAGATATCAAGGACCTCAACTTATGACATTTACTTTTAACCACCTTAGCAAGTTAGCAAACTTTAAAATATTAATGAGGTTCTGGTTCAAGAGCTATCTGGAAAGTTCTTGATGGAACCTCAGCAGGCATCCTACTAAAACCCCCATGAAGACAGATCAGGATGAGAGTGTATCTTACCAAGACAAAGCCAAGAATTGCAAACCAGATGGTTTCACAACCCAGAGTGCCTTCCATTATTCAGTCTCTCAAACTCTCAATTAGGAAACACAAGCAGTAGCTCAAAAATAGAAATGGAAGAAATCTGATGGCATGAAAAATGAGTCTGCATCAGATGCTAGGCATTGCTTTTACAGGCAAAGAGAATAACATGTCCTTCCTTTTCTAATTCCCATTGACCTCTCCCAAATCACAAGCCTTTCTCTGAGACATGTCTTTATTTTCTTGCCCTCCATATTTTTTGAAAGGCAAATGATAACAGTTATATTTATACCTATTGGGGAAATTTTGGAAAGTCGGAAAACAGCAAAAAGAAATAATCACCAGAGATACCAGATGTTAATCTTTTAGTGCACTTTTCAGTCTATGGGTACTGCTGCATGACCAAGCCCTATCTATAATGGACTCTGGGCACTAGCAGTCAGTTCTAGGTATCATTTCACATTCTCTTTTCTTCCTTCAAATCTCAACACCACATCCCTTCTTTTTAGTCTCAGCTGAACACTTCATCTTTTTTTTTACCCCACATTTTAATTGGTACATTCACATTTTGCTTTTTTTTTTTTTTTAATAGAAGAAATCTTTCTGTAAACACCCCAGACACAGACATGTGTCCTCATGTATTTTGTCTCCTCCAGCTCCAGGGTAGACCCTCCATTTTACATTGGATCTCATGTCCTGCTCCTCTTCAAATCTTTGTTCCTGTAATTGTTTCTCTCCATATCTCTTAATTTTTTTCTTCTTTGATGGGTCATTGTCAAGGGAAATGAAAAGCCATAATATCTTGTATTATAATATAACAAGATATTGTATTGGCAGGCTGTGAGCACCCTGCCAAGGTGACCAACTGAACCTTTGTGATGAGGCTGGTCCCTGTCCCAGGTCCTCCTTCTTGACCACCCCTGACTGTGACCTTGTGACCTTCAAACACATCAGTGATATGTTCTCACTTCTTTGCTTGTATACTATACCCTGATTCCTCAACAGAGGCACCTGCCCTCAGGTCCTTGTAATCTCTCAGATCCTGACTAGCTTGGTGAAGTTCCTGCTCCCTTGGTGCTCACCCCATGTGGCCCCTTGCAAGTTGATGTGCCTCCTTCTCCAGGACCTGTGGGTATAATAAACATTTAATTTCATATATCACTCCAAGTCTAATTTCCATGGCCTTTTTGGGATGATCCTTAAAGACCCCACAAGGAAGACTTATTATCCCATTTATAACACATACCTGCATCTTAGGAAAAAAATCCTCTCTTGCCCCTGTAACTCTCCCAGCTCCTGCCCAATTTTAAGCTTCACATTCCCAAGAAAAGTGCTTGCAATAAATGTCCACACTCAATGTTCATTATTATTCTTTCCTCTTCTTCCCTCTTCAACTCAGTCCAGTCTGGGCAACAAGCACACCCACATTGCTAACTCCAGTGATCACTCTTGGGTCCTGATATAACTTGATTTCACAACAGCTTTTGAGACTGTGGAGCACTCTGTTCATCTTTGTATATTTCTTTACTTGGCTTTTATGATACTACCATGCACCAGTAGCTTCTAGTCTACTTCACTGGCTCTTGCTTTTGATGGGGCCTTGTGTTCCCAACCAGGACCTTGGTTGGGAGCACAGTACTTGGCAGAGCACAATGCAAAATGAAAACAAGGTGCCCTTGATCAAAAAGTGTTAAGAATTTCAAGATGGTAAGAGCAAAGCATTAAAGCTAGTATGGGATGCTTCTGAGCATGAGGCCTTGGGTGCCACACACATCGTATGCCTGTGAGTGTGCCCTGTTCTCATCCTCACAATGCTATTGTGCCTGTTCAGTGCTCATTTATAAATAATCTCATCCAATCCAATTAACTGTCATTATCACACACCATTTTATCATCAACTCCCCCATTAACTTCAGTTTCAACCATTCAAATGCCTGTTATCCACATGTACTAGAAATATAAAAAAGTACTCAGGGCTGGGGAGTTAGCTCAGTTGGTAGAGTGCTTGCCTCGCATGCACAAGACCATGGGTTCCAGCACCACAAAAAAAAAAAAGGTACTCAAACATAACATATTCAAAATGGAGCTCTCATTTCCCAGTAAAATCTCTCCCACAGTCTTCCCCATTTCAGTAAAGACTAACTCCATTTTTCCAGTTATTCAGGCTGAAATAAATCATCACAGTCATCTATCTTAGTCTATATTCTGCTGCATTAATTGAATACCACAGACTGGGTAATTTTATAAAGGAAAGATATTTATTTCACTCACACTTTTTGGAGGCTAAGAAGTCCAAGAGCATAGCACTAACATCTGGAGATTGCTTCATGCTGCATCATAACATGGCAGAAGGTAGAGGCAAGAAAGAGCTCACAGAAGAGAGAAAACGTGAAGGGAAGGCCTGCCTAAAAATGACCTGCTCTTGGAGTGGTTACTAGCCCACTCTTGCAGGAAAGGCATTGCTTCTGCTTAACAATTAAATCACTCTTTAGGAATTTCATTTCCCAACATTGCCATAGTACCAATCAAATTTGAACATGAATTTTGAAATGAATAAATCATATAGAAACCATAACATCAAGCTTAAGTTCACATTTTCTCTCACCTCTCACATCCAATCCACCAAATCCTATTCAGAATATTTTCCAAATCTAATCAATCAATACCTTCAACCACTTTCGACCCTGATGGAAGTTTCCGTCCCAACTCTTCTACTTTAGCAGGGATCTCTTGTATTCCTCTTCTGCCCTTGAGTCTTTTCTCCACCCGACTGTCAATTATCCTTTTAAAATACAAGTCATGGCTTGCTGGTTCTAAGTGGAAAATCTGGAACCCCATTTGTTTTTGAACCTCTAAAAATGACTTAAAATGTTCTAAGGCAACCAACCTGCTTCTAATCACCTCTTCAACCTCACCTCCCATTGTTATCATCACCACACTAGTTTTCTTGCTATTTGTCACACTTCTTTGCTCTTGTGGGTTCCTCTGCCTAGAAAACTCTTCAGTGGAGATTTAAATGATTTATTCTCTGAATTCAATCAGACTTTGACTTACATGGTACCTCCTCAGAGAGCCTTCGGCATTGCACGTAAACTCTGCATATCTTTTGCATTTCTCCTCAGATTCCCTTTACTATTTCATGTGTTCCAAAGACGACATCCACTTCCTGAACCTGGATTATGCCACATCATTGCCATCTTTATTGAGCTCCCAGAACTAGCAGGAAACTGCAAAAGTCCTATCATTTCCAACTTTCTACTTACTTCTGAACCTAGATGAAGTGCTAAACAGAGGGAATGGAATTTGTCTTCCTGGTCAGGCTTATCAGGACCAATGATATATCCCTGAAGAGCAGGGGAGGTAGCCATTTATAATTGATAGTAAGCAGGAGACTGGAGAAGATGTGCAAAAAAGGACAGAGAATAGATCTAGAAAGATAATGAAGAATAGCCACTCTACCCTTTATCTTCTTGCTCTGTTTATTTCATTGGTGTACTGATGTTTCACTATGTATTTATGTATATGTACATAAATATGTATGTATATATACATGTACCTTCATGATATAATAGGTACTTAAATATTTTTGAAATAATAAATGAAGAAGTAGTACTTCATAATTTCTCATCTTTTTCTTTAAACTGAACAAAATAGCTTTGGTTTTCCTTTTATATGACTGAATATTTTTTAGAAGAAAATAATTTCTTTGAGGATTCTAATGTAAATATATGTGAAAGTAAAGGTACTACTGAACTAAATTGTTTAAGTAGCTATTTAGAAACTATTAGTATGTTAAAATATTAATAATGTTAAAATATTTGACTTATAACACAACTGGGATTTGTTTGTTGATTTCTTTTGTGGGATAATTAAGTTTTTATATCAGGGCACTGCTAATTTTTTAAAATAAATTAGGTAGGTTTTTTGCATGTTTTTCTATGTTTCAAAAGCAATATTCTTCAAATTATCCGTGGTGAGAGATCTTTTTTTATTTATCAATATCCAGTGATTTACTGATACTTTGGCTAAAATAAATTACTAGAAAAAATGAAATAAGAAACCACAAATAATCAAAGTAGAAGTTTAATTTTTGTTCTTGGATTCAACAGATGTAAAGTCACTCTGTCAAATTGATGTGAGTTTCTAAATGCTGAATCCCAAAGGCCAAGTTTATTTTGAACCTGTAACAAGTAGTTCATGTCCACCCCCAGAGCATGGACCATATTTTGCATAGCCCTGATTGAGAGAAAAGTTCTAATAATTTTGATGATGCACATCAATAAGCAAAAAATAAAAAAACACACAAAAAAGCTATTGTAGTACAACCTCCATATCTGTAGCTTCATTTAATTGTAAATTATATTTATCACTAAAATTATTTTATTGATATTCTGGATGCTTAGATTTTAAATGCCCTGTATCCTGATCTCATGCTTTTATTAATTAATATACAAGGCACAAAATGCCCTTAAGTTTTGTTGTTACTAATATTGTGTATAGATTTCTATTTTTCACTAACATTTATGATTATTTAAAGTTCTGTAGGCCAAATGTTTTTCATATCTGATTAGATCACCCTTGTTTTGACTCATATTGTGATTAATGAAGGCTTTTCTTTGAACTACAGATAGGAAAAGTGTCATCCATCATATTAGTAGTACTTTCTTCAAGCTGTGGCTTCTATTCAGGAGTATAATCATGCACTTGTCCATTTTGTGGGGATTCATTTAGTGATAATGAATTGATGTCAGTCAGGGCCTTGCAATTAGTTTATGAGGCAAACACACCAGGTGCCATCTACACTTTACTCCCAGGATATCTGTAGAATCACACTTGTGGCTTGGCCACCTGCACAGACTCAGAGAGGGCAAAGCCAGTGAGCAGAACAAATACCATTAAAATGAAAGCTCTTTTGTTATAAAACCCCATATAAATAAAAGTTCTCTTTTTCTCCACATCCTATTGGATTTTTCATGCAAGCTCCTTATTTTAAAAGATCATAGTTATAGAACAGGTTCCTCAAAGGACAGCTTAGTTCTTCAACCATCTGTTCACTTAAAATTCATATTTCTAGATCCCATCCATAGCTACTGTATCAAAATCTCAAAGAGAATATTGGGAAAGAGAAAAGAGTCCACATCTTTGAAAAACTCCCCAAGTGATCCTTGTGCATAGATATTTTGGGAACCAATTCTTCAAAACATTTTTTTAAATCATAAGTATTGCATATGATTCTTGAAGTCTTCACACATAAAAAGTAGACATCTTTATTATGAGATAGTTTAGTAGTTTGACACTCTTTCAAGACACCCCCCATGATTTTTAGTTAGCCTATTCTTTATTCTGTTTCTTCTCAAGTCAATTTTAGTAATTTCTGTCCTCATAGGATATCATATATTTCATTTATATTTCAAAACACCTATTTTAATAAAATTACTGTTGAAAGTTAATTCCTATGCTTTTCTTTTTCTCATCTGTCTGATCATATTTGTTTCTATACAGGGATGTAAACCATTAGAGATATCCCTTAGTTTAAATAAAATGGGAGAAGATTAACGTTTATTTAGCTGGTTACATAACAGAAAAAGGTCAACTTTTGAAGTCTACATAAAAGATAATGGTCTTGAAAACTTTTTTATTTTTTTATTTTTTAAGTACTGGGGATTGAACTCAGGGGTACTCGACCACTGAGCCACATCCCCAGCCCTATTTTGTGTTTTATTTAGAGACAGGGTCTCACTGAATTGCTTGGCGCCTTGCCATTGCTGAGGCTGGCTTTGAACTTGCGATTCTCCTGTCTCAGCCTCCCAAAGTGCTGGGATTATAGGCGTGTGCCACTGCATCCGGCTTTGAAAGCTTTTGATTTATAAGAATCAAGATATTTGAGAGAATAATTCTTGAAAATTAAAAGGCAAAGATTTGAAAGGCAAAAGTATAAAATCAGCCTATAAATTTAAAAATGAAGAATATAGTTTTCAAAGGAATCCATAGAGACTCTAACAAGGACAGAAGTCAGAGTGACCTTCTGGATGACCAGGAAGGAGCACACACAGAAGAGAAGATATTATACTTAGGAAGGACCCAGTTTGTGCCCAAAGGAAGCCCATCAAGCCAATCCAAGGGCAGTCAAGAGGACATGGACCCAAGCAATACCGAGAGATGCCCATCACTATTCCCTGAGTGCAGATATCACTCTGCCAAAGAGCATTGCTGGCTCTCTCACTGCCCTCCACTGAAGGTTCTTCTCTGCTCTCCACTTGTGACTCACCCCTGAGTACCCAGCAAGAGAGACACTGATGTATGCCCTAAGGCTTCTCTCAGGACATCTAAATTCTCCTATATTTCTTTTTAACGACCTTCAACTTTTTAAAACTCTTAAAAGTCTTTTAAAAGTCTAAACCTATAAGTCTAAACAGTGAAAGAGTTGGATAGTATAGAAGGAACTCTTACTTGCCTAGGGTGGTAGTGGAAAAAAAGTAAAATTAAGAAAAAGTTTGATACTTTGAGCCAGAACAGTGGAAAGACCCATTCCTGTTATTCTAGTGTATTAGTAGACAAAATACACTTGGGTCAGGCTTTCACTTTTCTTACCTGGAAAATTACAGCACCTACTTAGTCAATGTTTCTGACTCCCTTCTCTCCACCCTCCAATCTCTTCCACATTGCTTGGGATAATAATCTTCCAGAGAATCCCAAGTTGCCATGTTGCTACTCTAGATGTTTTCATTGCCCCACCATTGCATACAAGAGAAAGTCCAAACTCACAGTAGTGTCAATTGACTATCCCTCAAAAGCCAACCCCAGGCCAGTCTTTCAGCCTTGTTACTTGCTTGGTCCATGGTTAAATCTCTATTTCAGCCATTTTGAATCCAGTGAGGTTTTTTTCACATCATTGAATTTTCACTTACTAGTCATTCCTCTAGACTGTCACAAACTTGCTCCTCTGTCTATCATGCTCCTTCCCATGGCAGCCTCCTCCAATAATCCTATAAAAAGCTATTTGCTTTCTCTTCCATTTACCAAGATCCTTCATTCAGATGCATAGAGAGGTATTTCTTAGATCCTTTTATCATGACTTGATTACGTCTCTGAGAGCCCCTTGAAAGTGGGGGACTTCCTTCCACTTGTTTCTTTTTCTATCTGGGGCTCCAAGCACAGTGCTGCTGCAGAGGAGGCACCCTGTAAATGTTTGCTGAATGACTCCATCCACAGTGAGGAACACAGCTGACTAATAAAACTGAAATGCCTTTGTTCACACAACAGTCTACATTCTTTGTTGCTGTGATCCAGCTGGTGTTTTTTCTACTTCAGAGAAGCTCATTTTATTTTGTTCATTGCATATACTTTCTTTAAATTTGGCCAATCATCCAGACCTGACAAGATGGTTTTATCATCTTTTTAAAATTTTGAGTCTGTTATCCAAGGGATACGTTGCCCCTTCCAGCTGCATTCTCAGCAGCATTTATTATTGTCCTCTCAGTGTCCTCATCCAAGTAATAAATAACAGTTCTGGACAGGGCCATTTATATGACATTTATCTTGACCTCCCTGCAATTGCAGTTATTTCTTCTCTTGTTTTGTCAACTGGATCACGAACTCCTTAAGACAGGCATCATGGATCACTCTTATTTCTTATACTCTCTTAACTTTCTTGAGTTTAATAAAGGCCAGCAAATGTCCTATTATTCTTTGATGGTGATGGCAGAGAGCTAGCTCTGAAATCAGAAGATCTAGGATCATATTTCAGATCCTCTTTTAGGGATCAATTTAGGCAAGATTTTCAAGCCCTCCAAGACATACAAAGAACATTTTCTCATGTACAAAATGTAGGAAATAATAGTACTTATATCATGGAGTTTTCTTGACAGAATAAAGCAGATAACATAGGTAGATTGCTTAATACTGTACTTATCACAGAGTAAATGCTTAATATTTGTGAGGGATTATTACTTTACAGATGCTAGCTGAATAAAGGCAAGAGTGCAAATATTGATGTCATCAAATCTGCTAATTTATTTATCAGCCTGTGGTTTGCTAGGGCTGCCACAAGACAGTACCACAGTCTGGGTGACTCAATATTTATTTTAATATTATTTTTATTTTAATAATAATATTTTATAATATTTTTAATATTCTTTATTATTTTAATATTCTTTAATATTCTTTATTCACAATAAAGAATTTATAATATTATTCACAATCCTGGAGGTTAGGTCTCCAAGATTAAGGAATCCTCAGTGTTAGTCTTCTCCCAGTGTCTGCATGTGGTCTTTCTTCTGAGCCTGTGTTCTGACCTGCCCTTTTTGTAAGGCCTTCAGTTATAATAGACTAGGACCCACCCCATTGAACTCATTGTTAGTGTAATGCCAAGAGACCAAAAGGTGGTAAATAAAACCGCTGGGTAAGGCTTTATTGGGAAATACGCTTCCGGTGGAATTCCCCGAGCGGGAGGGGAGAATTGCACATGTGTTCCCTGGTACAGAAAATTTAAATGGCTCAGGCAGAAAGGAGGGCTTGGGGCAGGAAAAGGAGGTATCTGGAGTCCCGTGTTTCCCTGGGGTTGGTCAGGGGATCCTGCTGAGGTCAGAGGCCTTCCAGGATGAGTCAGGAGAGGTCTGCTGATTGGTAGGAGGTGCCATTACTGTTTATGTGTCAGCGTCTGGCTCGTTGCTCCTTTGCCCATGCTGCTTGATGCTTCCTTCCCCATGTGGGCATTCGCCATATTGTACGGTCTGCCTTCGCCTCGCGAGAAGGAATGCGAGATCTCCAGCTGACCTAACAGTTAAGTTACCACTTTAAAGATCCCAACTTGAAATTCAGTCTCTTTCAGAGGTACTGGGAGTTAGAACATTAAGCATGAATTTGGGGATGTTTTGCAATTCAGTATCAGCAGTAGGCATCACACACATTATAAGTAACATAAATAAGCAGCCACGGCAGAATATATGATTTTTAACAACTGCTCTCATACCCCTCTTCTTGGAGGATTCTCTGTCCCCAACCTCTGCAAGTTGACAGGTAGTGCCTCCAGTGGGAGGGGTAAGCATCCATGCAGAGTGAGTGCCACGCCCACCTCCTGGCAGCGGTGGTGTTAAGAGCTGTTTTCACCAAACTTCTTGCTCTTTTCCCTCTGCCATATGGGCAGTGTGCATCTCAAATAAGAGCTGCCCTTTAGCCTAGCATCCAGAATGAGGACACTGATTGGCCAGAGCTGTACATATGAGGAACAACTACTATGTGTACATTCAAGTGACAGTACATTTTTTTTTTAAGTCACTGGTATTTGGAGGAATTGTTTATTACTACATGGCAGCTGCCTAATGTGTTTACCTCCACCAACAACAATGCATGTATATATCTGTAACTTTTTTCTACAAAAGACATAGAAGCCCAATATTCCACCAATAAGGTAATTATTGTAAAGATTAGACGACCAGGGAGAAGATGAATTTAAGCTACTCGCCAAGGCTTTATTGGAATACACGCCCTCAGGCCAAATTTCCCGTCCATCAGAGCGTGTCCAGGAGAAATGGCGCTGGATCTTCCATGCGCAGAGAATTTCAAGAAAGCCTGGTCAGGAAGGGGAGGGCTTGGGTACAGGAAGAGAAGGCCAGAGTCCTTCCTGGATAGTTCAGGAAAACCTGCTGATTGACAGGAGGCGTGTCTTCTGGTGACGTCAGGCTTGCTGCTGCTTCGCAGCTGCTGACTGGTTCCCCTAATTGGACATTTTGGACTCTGACCAGACCTAACAATTATCATAAACCCAAATTGCAAAAAGAGGAGTAGAGTATAAGCTATTTGTGAGGGATTAGAGTTACTGGAATATTTTTACTACTTTTCCCACTCAAGTATAAGAACATGCCGGCTTCTATCATGCTTAAATTTTCTCTTGGATATAAAGTAATTGCAATTTTTGGACTGGATTGGCAGCTTTTTCAGCACTATCTTTCCCAGGTTTAAGGAGAAATCCTCTTTGTTCTTAGAGATTCACACTAGATGTTAAAAATCAGAACTGTTTGCCCTCACTTGGCAAACACAAGGACTCCCCAAAGCAGCGTAACATTGCTCACACCAGGTTCAAATCCACCAAAACACATGCTAGGTTCACAACTCAATAATCAAACTTCAGTTTCCTGCTATTTCTCCATCACTGATTAAGGGTGAAAACTGACTCAAACTTTTAGGAGCAGGCCAGATTTTGACTGGTGAAAAAGAAAAAGGACATTTAAGTCATATAGTACAGTTGAAGCAAAGTCACAAGTGAGAGTGCTAGGGCAAAAAGATGGGGCAATGGCTACCAATAAGATTGACAAGTAGCTGGATGGCATTTCTTGGCAGCCAGTGTTCAGATCACTCAACCAATGAGCAAAAACTTTAGATTTTATGAATCATAAATTTATATGTTTAAATGTGTTTAAAAATAGTTATATAAATATGTAATATTGCATAGAAGTTAATGATTCTGGCATATTGAATCAGGCTGATCAATTCAGCTGTGTAGTCCTTCAACTTGAGTACATTGCTTAACCTGTGTAAGCTTCATTTGCCTCTTCTGTATAATGAAGATAATCATACATATACAGTGAGATCAGTGGACAGAGGATGCATGTAAAACTCTTGGAAAAATATCAAAGTCAAAAGTAAAAGCTCCAGAAATGATACTACATCAAAATTGTGTTATCAACACTGTTTGGAAAAGAAAGCTTAGTCCTATGCTTCCCTGGAGATTTGACCACTTATACCCTTTAGTTGTCCTCAGACATTGTAAATGTTGCTTCTTAAAATGTTCCTAAGACAGAACCAAAAGAGAATGACAATTCAGTGACTGATGTGGAGTAAATGGAGATTTTACAGCTATGACTTTTCAATGTATGTCTCAATTCAAATAAGGTTAAGATCAAATAGTTTATAATCAGCCGTAGGCCTAATTTCAGTGGGAACCATGGCAGATGCAGATGGAACAGCAAAAAAGGACAATGTGCCTGGCTCCATTTCTGGAAGCTCCTAGGAAATCAGTCCTCTTGGCCACTATTAAGGCTAGGGAACAGCTTAAATTGAAAACTGTGAGTTTGCATTGGTAGGTAACTTTTCCCCCTGGAAATGTTATTTTTCTTTCCTTTATTGAATCAGTGGCTTCTCAATTTGAGGGTTAATTTGGGAATTGAAATTTCTGTCTTTCTTGAATTAAACCCTGTGGTTAGGCAGTAATTGTTTTGCTGATGGGTAGGGGTTTAAAGAAAGGAAAGGGCAAAGAAAAAGAAAATGATGAGGATAAAACCACCAGTTGGCTTTTTCTTCTTAAATATTTTCTAGTTTTGTTTCTCATAAACCAATATTTTATTGATGAATATTTAAAATAATATGAGTGTATTGTAAGAACTTTAAGGGGGTTTGTCATGGAAATGGGAAATGGCATGATCCACACTCATTTTTAGCCCTTCTTTCCAAAATAAAAAAATATATAAGACATATGAGCACAAACTGATGTTTGTTTCACATTTTCCCCTCAAGATCTAACCAGGAAATCTACTTCTATTATCAAATTAAGATCAAATAATCTTAATAAAATTGCTGAGCTAATTTATGGTATGTAGTATCATCATTGAGTGTAATAACTATTTTCTTACTGATGGGTTGACTTTTCCCTTTAAATAACACACTTTTATTGGGTGATACTGGTTATTCTGGAGAAGGTTGATTTAAATAAAAGACCCACATCAATTCTCTTTCTCTCTCTCTCCCTCTTTCTCATTCTTCTGACAGTCACCTTTACTCACTGTCCTATTTCCTTTCTCACATTCATTTGTTTATTTATTCACTCATTTAATCTATATTTATTGACAGATAAAGGAGTTCAAAGTATAGAGTGGGGTCAACTAGAGGGTAAATAGTCATGATTCAAAAAGTACAACAGCCCTTCATCAATCAAAGTCAGTTTCTTCAAAATATTCAAGGTATAAAATTAAGCCCTGGAAGTCATAAAGCAGATAGATATCTGAAGTAACATGTAGGCTTTCAAAGCCTGCATATTTTATTACTTACAAAGTCCAAAATAAAATGTCCACTGCCTTTTCCTATTTTCAGAGTTCAGATTCATGACTACCTCTTGAGTGGGTCCCATTGAGTTTCCAGAGAAGAGAGTGGCTTGCATGTTGGTATAGAAGGTTTTACAAAAATCATCTTAAAGAATGAATCACTTGTTTTTGCTTGTAAGGCAAAGAAATTCATGTGCCCCCTTGCCCAATTTTTAGGGTACAAAGGGACATTTGAAGTTTTGAAAGGTGGACTTTATTGCTGAAGCCCTAGGAAATGTGACACTCATGTAAGAAGTACCCAGAGTCTGACTGTGTTCTGGGTCTGCTCATTCGCTCAGTGCTGCTCCTTCTCCTGTTGGCTGGGGGCAGCTATTGAGTGACTTACACAGTCTTCTGCTAAGGTGACAGTGAATGCTCAAACTGAAGTGCATCTCTTTAAAAACAGCAAAAATGGCCAGGTGCGGTGGCACACGCCTGTAATCCCAGCAGCTCTGGAGGCTGAGGCAGGAGGAACAAAGCTAGCCTCAGCAATGGTGAGGCACTAAGCAGCTCAGTAAGACCCTGTCTCTAAATAGAACACAAAACAGGGATAAGGATGTGGCTCAGTGGTCAAGTGACCTTGATTTCAATCCCCAGTACCAAAAATAAACAAATAAACAAACAAAAAGAGCAAAAATACTTACAGAATTGGGTTTAAAAGGAGGTTCATGTTTACATCCATTTGGATGTAAAACTCCCCTAGTAACAATTAATGCTTTTGTGTATTTATGTTCTGTTAAATATATTTTTAGTTGCCAAACCTTATGGAATCAACTGCCTTAATTTAGCAAAATGCCTAGGTGAATCATTTGGGATAGCAGCTGAGTCACTGAGAAACATCGTTTAGAAAAAGAAAGTAAAAGAAAGAGCTCAACTGCTCTTAGAAAAGTGCAGGGATATGGAAACTGGAGAAGGAGAAGGGAAAGGAGTGAATATTGACTCCAAGAGACTCAAGAAGTTTTCATGTCAATCTTAGAGTGCATCTTTGGTTGTTTATAAACTCCTCTTCTCTGCATGAAATGAAATAAAGATTGGATAATTTGTTTAGAAATTATCAGAAATAATGGGAAGGAGTTGGATCCATGCTCCAATCACCTCAAGATGTGGATATTAAGGGCTAATAGCAAGTACAGAGCAGAGAATGATTTGCAGTGTCTGGAGCCATGGTTTGAAGCAACTTTGAGAACATAAACCCCTTTAAGAATTCACAGTACACAGGTGATAGAGGTGAAATTCTGGGCATTGAGGTGGAAATTTTCCGAAGTAGAGATATATACATTGGAATTACCGATAAAGCTGGGGAGTGATAGCTATATATACTGATGGAGGTCTGCATGAAATTTCTGGAGTTCCCAATGATAGAATCATTAATTGAGTTTAACAGAAAGGAAACTACCACAAATATCAGGATTTCGTTTAATGAGTACTTTCCCAATATAATCCACAAATGATGAATTGTGCTATAATATAGCTGCAAACTACCTCCAGGAGCCATGGTTGGAAGTGCCCAAAGGTGGTTCTTCTAATCAGATTTTCTACTGCAGACCCCTCTCTGAACTACAGCAGGTGGTCAGGCAGACTGGAGTGAGAACTCCACTCAGGGGGAGTCACCAAGCATTCAAGAACCTCACATAAGTCCAGTAAGGTCAAATGGCATCCCAGGAGGCTGATCCTTAATTAATACTGAGTTAAAGCCAGTAAAACACAATTTCAAATGGCAAAGAATCTGAGTTGAGCCAAACTGGGAGGGAAAATCTCAACTAGAACTTAGGAAGAATGGTAAAGAGGGAAGAACTGAGAGGCCAGGACAGAAGGTACTGACTTAGTTAACTGATGAGTCTCGAGCTTATAAGTACTTACTGTCAGCCAGGGGGTTTGAGTTTCTGGCTGAGTTTGTTCAATTTAAATATACAGTTTCAGTACAAAGTGTCTTAAGAGTGAGCTCAGAGAGCTCAATGATAGCTGAGTCTATCAGAGTGACAAAAACCTAGTATGACTCAAAAGTTCTGCTTAATTTGCCAAATCTATGACAGAGGCCTTGTGGTACAGTTGAAAGAACATCAATTACAAAAGAAAGAAAATGACTGATTCTCAATTTGTCAGAGAAATTACTAGATTTTTGTTTCAGGAGTTCCACTCTGTGTTCTCAGCCTACACAAATTCAGATTAAAAAAAAAAAAAATAGCTGCTTTGCCAGGCTGTGTATGAAGGTCAAATACTCTACATCTGTGAAAGTGCATCATTCAGTGTTCAGTATATACCATTCTGGGTCTTTGCCCCTCTTTTCTTACCTTTGCTTCCTTATTCCTCTGTCGCTCCACTTCATGTTCCATGTAACTACCTGGAAAGCAAAGAATCAGACTCACCAAGGCTTTCAATGAAGTCAGATTTTGAAACTCATGTTGACCTTGCCACAGTGACCTTCAAATGCATTAATCTGCTGGCTTCCTCCCACACTGTCTCAGCTAGGGTGATGCTCTATGCCCGCATGGACGTAAGCAGAGTGTGATTGTAACCCTGAGTCAGGGTCCCTCAGGGAAGATGAGTGGAAACCTCAGCAAACTCAAAGCATGTGTTTCATATAACAGGGGAGATCACAGGGCAAACAATCTGTCAACTTTTTCCACAGATGCCTGGAGGTCCTTGTTAAGAGCACCCTGCCAATCATGTACAAGCCCCTTCAAGGATGACTCATTTCCCTTTGCCATGTAGCAAATCTGTATCAATAACCAAGATATGGATTTGATAATATCCTCTGCAAAGTAGTCATCCATAGGATTACAGAACGGATCTTAAGCAGACCAAATAGACATTCACAAGACCAAAACTGTGCATCGTCTGTTTTATAAGCAGATGGATAAAAGCAACGGCAGCCCAGAGAAAAGATTTTGGAGTTATGTAATTAAGGGTATTAGCTGGCACCATGCAACAGAATGCATTCAAATAAAACATTAGCTTGTGAATCTAATAATAGAAACTCTAAACAATTTACTGAGACCATCATTCAGGGAGAGTGGAAAACAACATGTAAGGAACAGATAGGGAAAGATGAAATTGAGAAAGCATAGCCGGAATATACCAGAAGGAAGTAGCATCTCTAAAGATCAAGGCTAAGAATTTTAAGAAGTCAGAGGAGTAGAGGTTTTAGAGTGTGGACCAACATACAGATTGGATAAGATAGAGAAGTCTTTGCATGATTTTCCATTTCTCCTAAATTCTTCACGCTGCCCAAATGCCCTGCAGCCTTATCTTGCACCATTCTCTCATTCTCCCAGATCCACTTCTCTGGTTTTCTTTAAGTTCTTCTAGTGACCATGGTCCCTCCTGCCATAAGGCCTTTGTACCCACATTCCTCTGTCTGGAGTACTCTTCCTGTTGAATGCACTTTAGTTCTTCTTTCTAGTCTCAGACAAAGCATTATTTCCTCAGTAAAGCCATCCCTGACTAATCTAGACCACATCAAATTCTTTAATTACATGCTTTTATAGAATCATGTTTCTTTCTATTCTGGCTTTAACTCAATTTATAATTATGTATTATTTATTTATTTGAAAAATGTATCATAAACTGGATTAGAAGCTTTCTGAGAATGGGCCTTAAGAAATCCTTACTATAGCCACAAAGCAGTAATGGGTTGCAATTAAGATCAAGTCTGCTATGAAAAGAGTCTTTCTATACTCTCTTCCTATTACAGAGTGAGCATCCTTAATCTGAATATACAAAATCTGAAATTCTCTAAAATTTGAAAAGTTTTGAGCATGGACACATTAGCACAAGTGGAAAATTCCACATCTAACCTCATGTGGCAGATTGCTGTCAAAACAAAGATACACCAAAATACTGTAAAATATTATCTTTAGCCTATATATATATACAAGGTGTATATGAAACATAAATGAATTTGATGTTTAGACTTGAGTCCCACCCCCAAGATACCTCATTATGTTTGTGCAAATATTCCCAAATCCAAAAAATATATGAAACCCAAAATTCTTCTGGGCCCAAGCATTTTGGATAAGGAGTGCTAAAACTGGAGCCCATGCAGGAACAAACACCATCAGAATGACTTTGGTGTTTCTCCATGACTTCACAGTCAAGACATACCTGTCCCATCTCAAGTCTACTGGTTTTCTATTCAGGTTGGTATACAAAAAGCCATTAAGAAGATTCTGTAGTCATTACTTTCTAATATTTCAAAGGACCACAGACTCCTTTAAGAATCCAGTGAAACCTGTGGATACTGCTGTGGGTTGAGTTTGTTTCCACCAAAAAGATATGCTGAAGCTCTCACACCACACCTGTACAGAGGGGTCTTCATGGATTATTACATCAATGCAAAGTCATTCGAGAGGGCCTTAATCCAATACAACTGATGTTTTTATGTAAAGGGAAAACTTAGGGACAGACATGTAGAGGAAAGACACAGGGACAATGTTGTCTATAAGCCACAGATGCCTGCTGCTACCAGAAGCAAGGACAGCGGCCTGAAGTCAGTCACTGTCACAACCCTTAAAAGAAACCAACCCTGCTGACCCCTTAATTTCAGATGTCTAGCCCCCTAAAACAAGAAAGCAATAAATTCCTGTTCTTTAAGCCATCTAGTTTGTGCTACTTTGTTAAGACAACTCCAAAAAATTTACACAGATATTTTCTCTAGAAATGAAATTCCTTTCAAGGGTATTACATGTGATGTCCAGGTGTTTACAGATCCATGATACCCACCTTGATCCCTTTACAGCATCACAGATGATATAAAATTCCTAGGCCAAAATCTTCTAGAATTAAGGCAAAGAAAAAGAAGGAAATTGGCCTCAGTAGCTGTTTGCTACTTGTTTGGCCCTTGGTTAGACACTTGACACATATTACTTCATTGAATCCTCATGAAAACTCCATGAAATGAATGTCATATCCCCATTTCAGAAAGTGGGAAATAGAGACCCTGAGAGATTTTAGCATCATGCATAAATTCACACATCTAGAGAGTAGTCATCCTGGGAAGAGAGCCAGCATATTTTACCCTGAAACCAATGCTTCTTCCGTTCTTGCCCTAGCTCTGAGCATGAGCGATCTGTCAGATTCAGAGCATATGATGTGTGGCTTCCCAGGCTGTGAGGTTAGAGAGACCAAGGTTATGGATATGTCAGTGGCTTCAGGGGAAACAGGAGAACAGTTTTAAAAAAATTAAGGAGGCAAAAAGAAGACCATTTCTGTTGGATGTTCTACTTTTGCTTTCACTCCTTGGCATTATCCTAACTTCCTTTGAATTCTCTAAGGATCTTACTATACAAGGAAGTTTGTTCTTGCTAGGCAAGGATACAGAAAAAAATACATTAGTTAGGTCAGACTAAGACTGATAATGGTGATTCTCAAAAGGAACTTAAATTAGGACTTTGAGGATCAGGGATGGCAGAGTGGTAAGAATGCAAAAACAAATCAAAGAACACTCAACCTGTCTTTGATTTAAAAGTCTTTATGGATTACAGGCTTGGAGGCAGTCTCCATGCTCTGTGGACAGCTGAGCAGCCTTGAGCTTCCAGCTTATAGAGTTTAGGGGGACCAACAATTTCATCCGCCAAAATAATAAATTAAAATATCATGTGATAAGCAAAGAACTGTGTACTATACAGCCAACAAGGGTCACGACCCACTCTAGTCAGGGCGAAAGCAGGGCTTATACAGGTAAACTTAGTTTACCCTGAAATCTGAGTAGTGGTTATACTGGACTGGGAGGTGGGAAAAAGGAGACCCCAGGCAGAGAGATCATATGCAATGTTTCTGAGATGACAAAGTTTATAATGCATTTGAAGACCTGAGCACAATTGACCACGACCTGAATGTGGAATGGCGTGGAGAAAAATAATAATAATAATTACACTGGAGAGCTGCGCAGGAGCTGGATTGTGAAGAGCCTTGTCAGCAGCTGTGATGGAGACTGGATTTCCTTCCAAGAGCAGGGGAAGCCATTAAAGATTTTGAAAAGAGGAGTGAGTACTGGAGAGAGGATTACTGGCTGTGAGAATGAAGCAAGTCGATTAATCTTTCTGAGTCTCAGTGGCCTCGTAATAAGGTATAATAAGGCCCAATGTGAAGAATAAGTGAGTCATTCAACGCGGTGCTCTTTGAACAGTGCCCCAGGAAGCATCGGGGCTTCTGCTACAACAGGAACACACAGCAAGACCTGCTGAAAGCCTGCCTCTGACATGCATGGCATTGTAAGTCATGCCTTCATTTCACCTGCTCCCTAGAGCTGCTCCCGGTGACAAGTGAAGCAGTGTCATGCTGCTCACAGCCCTCCTGGATCACACAGAAGTGTCGGCATGTTTGTCCTAGTCCACTTGGGTTTTCCTTCTACCATCCTCAGGTGAGGTCCACAAGTCTCCAGGTGTGAAGGCAAGTTGTCCACAGGCAGAGCATAGGGGAGAGGCAGTGGCAGAGTCCAGGTCACTGGGCACTGTACTGTGAGCTGCTGGCCAGTAGTCCTTGCAGTCCCACCCTCTGTGTGAGTTAGAAGCTCTCACCAAGGCTTGTCTCACTTCCAGGTGGTGGTGGATTGGTAGAGACTCAGACTGGAGATATGCATCGGGATCTTGACACCATGTACTATTACTACTACTTCCTCCTCCCCCTCCTCCTCCTCCTCTTTTTCTTCTTCTTCTGCAGATTTTAATGAGCTCATGAAATTTTGTTTTTTCTTCAATGAGGTCTGGGGAAGGTAATACTTCAAAACATCACACTGTCTCATCCACCACAGAAAAACCACAGAAAATTCAGCTCAGTTGGGGGCTTCCCTCTTTTGTCCTTCAGGTGCAGTCTTAAAGATTAGTCATAATGCTTGTGATGAGTGACAGCTCTTCCACACATGCAATGCCCTAGGGCCTGGGAGATGTCCTCTTCTCCAGCCACCATGTCTCTAAGAATAGAGATGAGTCTATCGATGTTCAGTCCCAGAGAAAACATGCTGTCTTCCTTGTGAGAATTTCTTCCACTAAGGATAGAAACCCATGTGTGCTGGGTATGCATCACGCTTGGGCAACTATTATAGTTGTTAGTTCATGTACTATCATTTTCCTTAAAAATGCCAGCGAAGTAATTATTAGGATTCTCATTTATCTAGCTATGGAAAATGGGACTTAAGTCTACAGATGGGACCAAGATATCACAGGTGAGCTTTGACTCAAAGCCCCTGGCTTCCAGGAACATTGTTGCTATTCCGCTCCATTGCTTTGCCCCCTCCACTCAGTATAATGATTACAGCCTGTGTGAATCCCTGGACCACTTCCTAGCTCTGTGACCTTGGACATGCTACTTAATCTTGCTTCAGATTCCTTAACTATAAAATAGACACTAAAAGCATTTGTCTAATAATATTGTTATGAATTAAAAGAATGTACTTGTAAAACACTTAGGACAGGGCCTGGTGATTCTGTAAGTGCTGTAAACAAGTTAGCCATTATTGTTACTCTAATTGGAAAGAGTAGTAAAGCCCCAATTTCATCAGGGGAATATAGGATGTTGTCCAAGGTCTCTGGTATAAAAGTAGATACATTTATAACCAAATAAATACTTTTTGAAAAGAGCAAAGCAAAACAAAATTTTAAAAAGGGAAGACAGAAAGAAAAGAAAGCAACTTCTGAGGCAGATACATGAGATATGTTGGTTTTTAAAGACTGTTTTCCAGTAAGAACTAATTTCTTTATTTTCATCTCTCACAACCCTCCTGTATCTCCACAATTTCATTAAGGACCTGGATAGATTGAAGAATAATTTTTGTCCTGTGATTATCTAACGTTATTATTGGCATCTGAAGCAGATCCCATCTTGAGACTGAGCTTTGCAGTCATTAAAATCTTCAGCCTCAAAGTTTATTCAGCTTATTCTCAGCTACAACTGGTATAATGGATAGACAGGGATTTCATGATATTCCTCAACCAGGCTGAGTGCTAAAGTCCCAAATTATAGCTGTGGATATGGGCCCAGAACTTTCTATAGGCTCCCTCTTCTCAGACCATATTTGTCTCATGAATTCAGTTTAACTAGCAAAACTATACTGATCGCTTGCTTGTACAGATAACCATGGGGAATGTAAGAAAAGGTTAAGATGGGAACTTGCCCCTAGGGAAAACAAAGTCCAGCTGGGAAATCATGATCTGGTCTCACATTAATATGTGGTAGGTGATTGTTGGAGTCTGGCTATGGTACGAAGTTGCCAAATTTCTCTCCCACACTGGCTGAAATATGAATGAAATCATACTATAGTAGTCTCATTCTTTTTAACTCAAGCTTTTGCCCTCCTCCCCCAAATCTCAAATGACTACTTTTTCTGTTCACCTTAGACATAATTTCTTCCAGATCAGGATTTTTCAACAACATCAGTATCACCTGGGAGCTTGTTTAAAATGTAGGTGCTCAGGCTGACTCCAGATCCACTGAATCTGAGACTCTGGGGATGGGGATCAGTCTCTTAAACACTATCTTGGGTGATTCTAGTTCATGCTACAGTTTGAGATGCTCCAGGAATTTTACTCTAACCCTAACCCCAAATTGGGTTCAAAGCTTATGGGGGACACAAAGTGCTTTTACCTATGTGTATCTTGAAGAAAAGAGAATCCAAAAATTCCATAGAGATTCAAAAGAAGTCTTCTAGGTTTTATTAGCTCATCAGGTTGAATTAACATCTTCAATAAAATATTAAAAACTGTTTGATAGAAGATTTCCCTAATTCTCAAAGATGAACCAAGGAAGGACCAATGAATTCTTTAAAAATAAAGTGGAACTGAGTTTAAGAAATGGTCAAATGAGGCTGGGTGCGGGGTGCACACCTGTAATCCCAGTGGCTCAGGAGGCTAAGGCAGGAGGATCTAGAGTCCAAAGCCAGACTCAGCAAAAGCGAGCCACTAGGCAACTGGATGAGACCCTGTCTCTAATAAAATACAAAATAGGGTTGGGGATGTGGCTCAGTGGTTGAGTGCCCCTGAGTTCAATCCCTGGTACGACCCCCGGCCCCAAATAAATGGTCGAATGATTCATTAAAACAAAATTTTCATAGCATACATCCAGGCTGCAAGTATTTAGGAAGAAATATGTTTAGAGGTGGTGATGTTAAATGCCCATTTCAATAATTTTGGGGTGACAGTGGAAGGATTGTGGAATAAGAAATTTTATAGCTCAGTTTCATATCATCAAATGCTTTCCAGGACTGTTCGCAAGTGTAGGCTGGCAGCTATGTATGAGAGGATTTTTTTTTTTTTTTTTTTTTTTTTTTTTTTTTTTTTTTTTTTTTTGGCACCAGGGACTGAACTCAGGGGCACTTGACCACTGAGCCACATCCCCAGCCCTATTTTGTGTTTTATGTAGAGACAGGGTCTCACTGAGTTGCTTAGTGCCTCGCCATTGCTGAGGCTGGCTTTGAACTCGCGATCCTCCTGTCTCAGCCTCCCTAAGTGCTGGGATTACAAGCGTGAGCCA
>PVHX01023242.1:0-26111 GCA_004024805.1 Geosciurus inauris
TTTTTTTTTTTTTTTTTTTAAAATATTTTTTTAGTTGTTGATGGACACAATGTCTTTATTTTATTGCTTTGTATGTGGTGCTGAGGATCGAACCCAGGGCCTCACGCATGCGAGGCAAGCGCTCTACCGCTGAGCTACAATCCCAGCCCTACAAAAATTCTTAATGAGATTGTATACATTCTTTTTTCAGCCTAGAACTTCAAATTCCATTTTATATTTTGTTTGTGTAGAACATATCTCATTTTAGAATAGCTCCCATCAGGTGTTCAACAGCTGCAGGTAGCTAGTGGATAATGTTTGGGGCTGTGCAGTTATAGAATGATAGATTTTTGACCTCCTGAAATATTGATGAATACTGAATCCGGAAAGCCCTTTTTTCCACACTATATGGCATGGTAGGAAATAAAACATAAATACAGCTACTATTGAGAGTGATATTTAAATCTAGTGACTCATACGTTTGGAATTAATGTTGGTCATTTCTTTACAACCCCCAAAATTCTGGATTTACTAGTATGTAAATTGAAGCACAACATAATTTTTAAAATTAATTTGAAAAATTTTTTTAGCTAAGCCTTTTCTCTCTAGGTATTGAATTTTCCAGGAATAAAGGTTTCCTGCATCGTCCTTTTACTTTTGGACAGTTTTAGTCTCACATAGATAAATTTAGATTTTTTTAATTGAAAGTTGGGAATAGAGATCGTCAAAGAACTTTTTCTTTCTTGATAAGCACATGAAATTGAATCTGATGACTTTTTCTAGATATGTAATACTATAACAGTGAAAGAACCCTGAGTCTGCCCAGGGTAAGCTGCTCATTTTGGTTTTCAATTTGGGAGAACCTTTTCTAGGTGAGTCAAAAATATGCAACTAGTTTTCTTATGCAGGGGGTACTCAACCAATAGAGTCAATATGCTTATATTATTTCTCTGTTAAATATCTTTACTACTTCACCTTAAATTTTGTCCTTTAAGAATTCTTTATGTGAGCCGGGCGCGGTGGCTCACGCTTGTAATCCCAGCACTTAGGGAGGCTGAGACAGGAGAATCGCAAGTTCAAAGGCAGCCTCAGCAATGGCGAGGCACTAAGCAACTCAGTGAGACCCTGTCTCTACATAAAACACAAAATAGGGCTGGGGATGTGGCTCAGGGGTCAAGTGCCCCTGAGTTCAATCCCCAGTACCAAAAAAAAAAAAAGAATTCTTTATGTGTACATATTTTCTGCTTTTTCTGGGATTGAAACCAGTTTTTTTGTGACAACATCTTGACTCATTGTTGAAGTATCTTCATGTCTTAATTTGCTGTGAGGCCTTAGTAGTATGTGGAAAAAGGACTTGTAATTTGATTGTAGGTGAAATAAAGATTCTTAACCATAGACATATCTTGTTTTCTTTTTCCCCCAGAGGCATAGACACATTTAGGAAAGTAGATACAAACTCAAGGGAGAATGGGGGTGATCTCAAGAGAGACCTGTGGGGTAAAGCAAGGACTATGCATTCAAGGGGAAATGTGTACTATCTCCACAGGAAGAGGCAGCCTCTTCTGTTTGTATTTAATAGTGACTGCTACTTGAAGTTTATTTACTTAATATAATAAATTTCCTAATGAGGGAATATATATTATGTAATAGAACTAATTAATCTAGAATTTACTAATAAGTTACTTGGGGATCTTATTAAAATGCAGATTCTGGCTGGCACAGTGGTATATACCTATAATCCTAGAGATGCAGGAGGCTGAGGCAGGAGGGCCACGAGTTCAATGCCAGCCTCAGCAACTTAAGATTGAGTCCCTTGGTTTGAAGATGTATTCTTTTTCCAGTGTACCATGATATTCCCATATTCATAGTCATTGTTTTGAAATCTTCAGCTGTTATATTTTCAAAGAATGCTCTGTAAGGGCAACAAGATATTATATGGAGGAATTGGTTTTGTTTCCCTTAACTGCTGAAGCATGTCCTTTTTTTAAGATCAAATTTATATTGTTGGTCAGAGTGGAAATGGTAGGAACTAGGATATTTAAATATGAAATTGCGTATTTCTCTTTCATTGTGGCTGGTATTATTTAAATGTCAGCAAAGTAATTGAGGTCCCTTTTCTAGCACTTGGTTGTGAACACATGATTTCTAGTTTCCCATTTTAAAAGTCTCCGTTATCCTGAGGACTTGAACCTTCTGACAGAAGAATGTGGGCTTAATATATATTCAATAGTTTAATCTCAAAAACTGTTGGTTTTGTTCATTCATTCTTTTTTTAGTGTTTTCATTTCTTGGAGTTAGTAGTGATACACACACATATATGCTGATATATATATATGTATGTATGTGGGTCATTTAAGAATGTAGAGAAGGATTTGGGCGTGATGGTGTACGCCTATAATCCCAGTAACTCGGAGCCTGAGGCAGGGGGATTGCAAGTTTGAGACCAGCCTTAGCAACTTAGCAATACTCTGTCTCAGATATAAAACTTAAAAATGAAAAAAAGGGGGCTGGGGATGTGGCTCAGTAGTTAAGTATCCCTGGATTCAATTCTTGGTACAAAAAAATAAAAGATACACAGAAAAGGCTTGGGTGCTATACTGAACAGTGGTCTTCAGAGACTCGATACAAAACAGTATATGTGAAGGATCTGAGTTTCATTTTGTGTACACAGCCTTGAAATAGCCTTATTCTCTTGGTTAAACAGCCTTCCTGGAAATAACATGAAAATCAAAAGCAACTTAAAATGCATATGTCTATACTTAAGTTTTTGCAAGGGGAAATTTTTTACATCAAGGTAATGGAATTTATTTATTATAAAGAAAGTTTATTATTTAGTCAGAGTGGTTTTTCTTTGGATGGTTCAGAAAAGCTTTTGAACTATCCAGAGAAAAGCTTTCTGAAACATCCAGAGAAAAACCACCTAGAGGGTAGGATAATCACTGAAGCAGAGGCTTTTTAAGCAGTGAGACATTAGTGTGTTGGTTTATAGTATATTGGTTTATAGCTTCAGCTATAGTAGAATAAGATTATTATTAGTAGTAAATCAGATCACCATTTGAGTACTTTGTTGTTTCTGTGTCAGCACATGAATCTCAAGGATTATGTCATTTAGTCAAGAGAAGCAAGCTTTTGTTGGATGTATAGTTTCAAGAGTTTCTTGATTAGAGAAGAGTGTTTTAGATCTCCTACATAAAGCTATATGCACAAGAACCACTGATTTATCTGGTAGTGGAAATTTGCCAAATACAGTTGTCTTATGGGCAGCTGCAGCATTTGGAGAATGATGCATTCTCTCTGTAGTGTGCGCTACAGATTTGGTATACAGAGCATTTATTTGGCAGCATGAACCTCAATAGCTGTGATTGTGAAGAGAATATAGTATTTTATAGTGGGTATGGAATAGGAGGGTAATTTAAGTTATGCTTTTTTAAGTCCTTATTTTACCAGATTTCTGAATGATTTAAAAATTTAAGACTATTTTCATTCAGTTTCACTTTTGTGTATATTTGTATATCACTTTTTTTTAATTCATCTCATAAAACTCACAATTTGATATCACAGCAGAATCTAGTACTCAAGTTTTTACCTCTCTTGTTCTATCAGAATCTTAACCTTGCTTTATGTTCATGTTTTTTTTATTTATTTATTTTTCCTCATTTAGAAAATATCCTTTGGAAAGAATACCCACTCTAATTTGTCATTCTTTCTTCAGTGCCTCCAGCTTTAAGCTATGGTTTGAATAGTGACATTTTGGCTTGGGATTGGGAAGATTTTACAATATGGGTATATTGGATATGTTATATAATAAACTTGGAAAGTCATCTTGTAGAAATACATCCTTGGGAAAAAAAACACTTAGATGGAAGCAACATTTTGAAGTCTATAATGGAATTTACTGGAAAGTTAGCAGTGCAACTGTTTTCCTAGGCTCTCTACTTGTGACAGTTAAGTGTAGACTGAGCCCAGGGCTCAGCACATTAGAGACTTAAGGAAGAAATCATTTCTTCAATTTTTCCTCTGCAGTGGTGGTGACCGCGGTGGCTTCAAAAATTTTGGTGGTAAGTGCTGAGTATCCCAAAATGTTTCAGTGGAAATGCTATATAAATCTAAAAGCCACCAATATCCCGCAGATGCAGTCTAAGCCCTTTCTTACTCTCTTGAGGCTGGTGTGTGTTGTGTGCTTTTTTAAAAAAATTATATATGTATATACATATATATATCAAAGTAAATATTAAGTCAAAGCTGATTTCTAATAGTCCAGTGGGTTTCTATGCAGTGTATTTGCATGAGAGAGTCTGTGGTGAGCAATGAATGAGAACTTCACTGGATTTTGACAATATTTTTTGTTTTTTAAATAAAGGTAGCTGACATGGTGTTCTTAAATTATTAGGGTTTTTCAATCAGCCTTCACAATCAGAGCTTAACAAGTGAAACTAGCATAATGCCAAAGTGGCAGGTGTTGACTTGACAAGTTTAAGGAAATGTTGACATTCATCTTGATTTAAACTTTCAGTAGAAATAATTTATGTAGTTACTTTGTAAATCTGTGATGGTTGACTTTCAAGGAATTTGAAAGTATTGACTTTTCATGACTTGGTTATTATGAATGTTTGTTTTTATTATTTCAAATGAGTTGCCTTAAATAGCTTTTCTTTTCTTTGCCCTTAGGTCACAGGGAATATGGACCGAGACCAGATGCTGGTAAGGTTTATGGTAGTTTGTGATTTTGTGCTTAAGAAAATGTTGGTTTTCCACTTTTTGAAGGGAAAAGTATATGTTTCGAGGGATTAGTACAGAAAGAAGATTTAATTTGATAATGTAGCCAGAACTGGGAAGCTTTATTTCTAAAGATTAGAAAGAAGAATGCAGGGGATTGATGGAAAAGTTTGCTGGGGAAATTGCTGTTTGTACTTTCCCATGCTCTACTTTTTCTTCTTTGAGGAAAAATAACTTGAATTTTTACTGCTATAAACATTAATTATTTAATTGTTGCAAATTAGATTTAATGAAAGAATTGGTGTCGTTGGGAAATTAGAGATAGGAAAACTATGTTTAAGAAAATCCTACGTTGGATTTTTTACTGGGCCTAAGAAACCTGAGGTCATACATGAGAGAATTTCATATTCTGGGTAGAGGTCACTAATTTTAAATGGCTTTTTATTTTTAAATGCATTTCAAGACAACAGATTTTATTCATGGAACCTTTTGAAAGTTATGATTTAGAGGTTAAAAATCTACTTGAGCCAAAAAATTTTAATATATATTGAAATCAGAACTTTTGTTTTTATTAAGATGCCAAAGTATTCTATATGGATGGCAATTTCTGAATTATCCCTTGATGGACTGAATTTTTGTACATCTTTCTTACTTTGTTGTACTAATCCAAAAGTGTACGTGTAAGGTAAGGTGTGTGTACAAGGTGCCCCTACCCTCTGATGTATACAAGGCTTATTGCAATGAAGGGGAAACCAGCAATTCTGCTTGGCTTGCTTGGAAGTCCAAAATATCAGATTTGGGGGAATTTTGTACTAGAGAGCCTTAAAAGAATTGATTTGTCATAAATAATTAAAGCTCTTCAGAGAAAGGACTGTTAATTTCAAAATTAACATTAATTAACTCTTCATCTCTTCATGAGCTTTAGTCCTGAATCTGAATCTAAGGAGTGAGATTTTTAAGATCTCCCTTAATTGGTGTATAAGTATCTCACATAGTGTTGTCATGATGGATTTTACTTGAAGTTTGGTTATAAGAATTGATTTACCATATAGTTGTTGCATGTTTATGTAAGCTTCTTACATTGGTCCTTTCATTTTAGTCATAGAAACAGTTGTACATCAAACAATAAATTATTGTTCTTGATTATTGAACAGGATGTAGTAACGCCAAGGAATATGTAAAATTAATGCTAATCTTTTCCCCCTAGATTCAGAATCTGATAATTCAGATAACAACACAATCTTTGTGCAAGGACTTGGGGAGGGTGTGTCTACTGATCAAGTGGGAGAGTTCTTTAAGCAAATAGGTATCATCAAGGTGAGTAAAAAGTATGGCTTGTATTGAAAATGTCATACTTATTATCATATCCTGGTTAATATATGTAAATTGTACAGTAAGCCTATATACTTCAGTAACAGTAAGGCTTGTCTTTTAAAATCCACTGGTGGGCATGCTCACCCTTGTCTATAGGCCTTCGATAAATTCAGTTAAGATTTTATTCCTTGCTTGTATCTGTCTTTGTACAGCCTACTTATGCTTTAGCTATTTTTTGAGGGGGCAAGGCAGGGGTTACCGGGGATTGAACTCGGGGGCACTCAGCCACTGAGCCACATCCCCAGCCCTGTTGTGTATTTTATTTAGAGACAGGGTCTTGCTCAGTTGCTTAGCACCTTGCTTTTGCTGAGGCTAGCTTTGAACTCGCGATCCTCCTGCATCGACCTCCTGAGCTACTGGGATTACAGGCATGTGCCACTGCACCCGGCACCTATGCTCTTTTTTTTTTTTTTGGTTTGTACATGGACACAATACCTTTATTTTGTTTTATTTGTTTTTATGTGGTGCTGAGGATTGAACCCAGTGCCTCACACATGCCAGGCAAATGCTCTACCACTGAGCCACAACCCCAGCCTTGTGCTTTAGCTTTAATCCTAGAGCTCTAAAAATAGTTTCTGCCTAACTCCTGAAATTGTGAGAAGCACAAGGGATTGTGAAAACATTTTATAGATTCTGAAATGCCAATATATGCAAACTCAGGTTGTTAATAACAACTCTTTTTGATATTTAATGTCTGTACTATATTATATATTGTACTATATTATGTATATATTATCCCAATCTATAATGTGTTATTTTGTAATTATTTATTGTTCACTTAAGTATCTTGTCCACTCTTTCATGCATGTTTCATCTCTAACTAGAAAGGCTTTAGAGCAGTGTTAATTAAATATTAGCATTTGCTTGAATTAGTTTGCACTTGTTTAAAATCCAATTGTAGTTGTCCTTGTTTTGGTGTCTGGAATTACTCCTTTTGTCCTTCTTGGGGAGTTACAGTGTTTTAAGAAATTATTTTTACATGAAATGTTTAAGAGGTTCTCACAGTTTTGACAAAGTAAAGCTTCTTTCTTGTCTTCTACTCCCATCCCAGCCAAATCCCATTATATACCTTAATGGTAACCTATTGATTTGTTTAGTAAACATTCTTCCTGACTTATAAATATTTTACAAGATGTGTATGTTTACATGAAGCATTACCTACATTTAATTTTTGTGTATTTAAATAAATTATACATAGATAAACAATATACTATAACTGTGTATGGTGTATGGTGTTGGGGATTGAGCCCAGGGTCTCAGTAAGCAAGCATTCTACTAAGTGACATCCCCAGCCCTTATAACGTTGCTATTACTTGGTTTTCACTTAATGTAACTTGGAGAGTTTTTCTTGTCCAAATGTATAGATAGCTTCATTTTTATATTAGGTGCATAGTATTTTGTAGTATGGATGTGTAGATTTTTTTTAAAAAATTAAATCTTAAAATATCTAAATAATACTTGATCAGTTATTCTTGAAATGCTAACACCAGCTTGTTTTTTCCTCAGACAAACAAGAAGACTGGAAAGCCAATGATAAATCTTTACACAGACAAAGACACAGGAAAGCCAAAAGGGGAGGCGACAGTGTCATTTGATGATCCTCCTTCAGCCAAAGCAGCCATTGACTGGTTTGATGGTATGCCTCATTTATATAGTTATGCGTAAATGTTTTCTAGTCTGAAAGTCAAAGTATGTTCTGGGAGAAAGTGGTTATATTCCATCTTCTTTTAGAGATATTAAGAATTCAGGGGGCTGGGGTGGTGGCTCAGTGGTAGAGTGCTTGTCTAGCATGTGTGAGGCACTGGGTTTGATTCTCAGCACTGCATATAAATAAATAAATAAAGGTCCATTGACAACTAAAAAAAAAAGAAAAATTTAGGACAGCCATGTAAATTGGCACATGCCTGTGATCCCAGCAACTGGGGAGGTTGAGACAGAAGGATCTCGAGTTCAGGGCCATCCTGGGCACCTTAATGAGACCCTGCCTCAAAGTAAAAAGGGCTGCCAGGTGTGGTGGTCCACTCACATAATCCCAGTGACTTAGGAGGCTGAGGCAAGGAGGATGGCGAGTCCAAGGCCAGTTTCTGCAACCTAGTGAGATCTTGTCTCCAATGAAAAATAAAAATAAATGAGGATGTACCTCAGTGGTAAAGTGCTTTTCTGGTTCTCTTATTTAATATAAAGTAAAAAGATCAGTTTTTATCCTTAAGACACCAGGGCATCAGAATATGTGTATGTATCCATGTATATAAATAACCACATGTATACATGTTATTTTTATTTTTTTGTTTTTGTTTATTTTTTAAGTATTTTTTTAGTTGTAGATGGACACAATATCGGTTTTATTTATTTATTTTTATGTGGTGCTGAGGATCCAGGCCAGTGCCTCACGCATGCAAGGCAAACGCTCTACACTGAGCCACATGTATCCCAGCCCCTATACATGTTATTTTTGAAGATACTACTTGCAAGTGGTGGTAAAACAGTTTCGAACTGTACCAAGTGCGTTTGGTGAAAAATTAGTTTCTTTACTTTGGCAGCTTCCCCTCCCATGATCTGATTCTACTCCCTTGCCAAAAACCGTAAACACAGTGGCCAGTGCATATACAAGCGTATATGTGCATATGTGAGTTCATGTGCACATGCATTCATTCCCTTCATAAAACAAATTGGGGCATACTTTACATACTGTTCTGTGGTTCTTTGTGTAAAAATATGTGGGTTTTTTTTTTTTGTTTTTTAAGCTTAATAAGAAGTGGCTATCTCACATCAGCTCTGTTCATCAGCTCTGTTATGCTTTAGCAGTTACTTCGACTGGAACATTACTATGTTTGAATTTCTGTGAGGGCACATCAGGTTTTCCTCTCAAACTAAAAATTCCCAAGACGGTTTTATGGTTTTTTATGTTTTAATTTTTTTTAGTTGTAGATGGACACAATACCTTAATTAATTAATTAATTTATTTATTTATTTATTTTAGTTGTTGATAGATCTTTATTTTATTCATTTATGTGGTGCTGAGGATTGAACCCAGTGCCTCACGCATGCAAGGCAAGCGCTCTACCACTGAGTTACATCCCCAGCCCAATTTATTTTTATGTGATGCTGAAGCTCGAATGCAGTACCTCACACATGCTAGGCAAGTGCTCTACCACTGAGCCACAAATTCAGCCCCTAGTTTTATGTTTTTGTTGGGAAGTGGAGATGTGGAGTAGTATTTCTTCAAAACCATTCTTTTTCATAGGAAAAGAATTCCACGGCAACATCATTAAAGTGTCCTTTGCCACCAGAAGACCTGAATTCATGAGAGGAGGTGGAAGTGGAGGTGGGCGGCAAGGTAAGATACTTGATGCTCATAGGTCTGGATACTATACACAGGGTTTGAATTTGAATCCATGTTCTGTCCCTGCTTGCATGAACTTGCTACTACTCCTTTCTTTCCCTAGGTCTTTTTCCTTTTATCTTAAAAATGAGGGTGGATATTGAATAGGGTATTAGGTAAATAAGGTATCATAATAGCTAAGAAAGTAGTAGGAGAAGTTGTAGAAATCCCTGTGGAAAGCTGCATAGCAGTTTGTTGTTCACCTGGAAATCAGGAACAATTGTTTAAATGACACCTGCTTAGATAGTTTATCTGATAAGTTTTTATGCTCCCTGACATGTCGTCTTTATTTGGTTCATTTCCTCTAATTTGGCATTTTCTCACTTAGCATTTATCACTGAGATTCTCAAACCAAGTAGAATATTATAGAAAGTGGACATCGAAGGTTTTTTGTTTTTGTTTTTGTTTTTGTTTTGGTACTGGAGATTGAACTCAGGGCCACTCAACCACTGAGCCACATCCCTAGCCCTGTTTGTGTTTTATGTAGAGACAGGGTCTCACTGAGTTGCTTAGCGCCTCGCCTCTGCTAAGGCTGGCTTTGAACTCGCGATTCTCCTGTCTCAGCCTCCCTAAGTGCTGGGATTACAGGCTTGCGCTACCGCGCCCGGCTTGAAGTTTTTTTAGTGCATTATTTATACTGTAATGTGTACTGGAGTCTGTTACATTTTCTACATTTCTAATTAAGGCCTCAAATCAGAGAATTACAAAGTCCCACTGTAAGGGGATTTGATTTTGAGGGCAACTGCCCAGGAAATAATGGGCACTTTTCTTTTATCTGGTGCTTTTTCTCTGTGTTGTTAATGTCTCCTACTGACTTTTCTTTATCTACCTGTTTCCCCCAGGCCGAGGTGGATATAGAGGCCGTGGAGGCTTTCAGGGAAGAGGTGGTGACCCCAAAAATGGGGACTGGGTTTGTCCTAATCCGTAGGTATCTCATTTTACTTTGGTGGGAGTAGAGGTTGAGTTTGGGTTTGGAGGGTGCAAGAAGCGGTTCAGAATCTATAGGAAACTGTCTTGGAGCATTTTATTTTCATTTCTCAGGTCATGTGGAAATATGAACTTTGCTCGAAGAAATTCTTGTAATCAGTGCAATGAGCCTAGACCAGAGGATTCTCGTCCCTCAGGAGGAGGTAATGTTAGTCCTTTGCATCAGCCCTTTAATAGCAACTGCCTAGTGCTTATCTTTTGGCTAGCATCTAGGAAGCTCTACATTATTCTTCTGCCCTCATTGGTTCACATTTTTGCCTTACAGATTTCCGGGGGAGAGGCTACGGTGGAGAGAGAGGCTACAGAGGTCGTGGGGGCAGAGGTGGAGACCGAGGCGGCTATGGTGGAGACAGAAGTGGGGGTGGCTATGGTGGAGACAGAAGTGGAGGTGGCTACGGTGGAGACAGAAGTGGGGGTGGCTATGGTGGGGACAGAGGAGGTGGCTATGGTGGAGACAGAGGAGGCGGCTATGGTGGAGACCGAGGAGGAGGCTATGGTGGAGACCGAGGAGGAGGCTATGGTGGAGACCGAGGAGGCTATGGAGGAGATCGAGGTGGCTACGGAGGAGATCGAGGCGGCTACGGAGGAGACCGAAGTCGGGGGGGCTACGGAGGAGACCGTGGTGGTGGTGGTGGAGGCTATGGTGGAGACCGAAGTGGAGGCTATGGAGGAGACAGGAGTGGTGGGGGCTATGGAGGAGACCGAGGTGGCTATGGAGGAGACCGAGGTGGCTATGGAGGCAAAATGGGAGGAAGGTGAGTATTAGAATGAACTTGTGACCCTTTTTACTTCATTATTCCTAGATTTTAGGATTTGAGCCCTTCTAGTCACATTTTTTTCATTTATGCAACTTTTTAAAAATTTTACATTGGCAACTCTCTCAGGAGGTAGAAGATCCATTTAGTTCCTTGTACAGCAGTTTCTAAACTTGGTTTTGGAAATTCTTACTCATAAACCTTTATATTTGTGTGTGCACTTATCTGTATATTATTTTTACTCATTGCTAAAGATAATTGAGATTGAGATATAACTTGAAACTTTATCAATCAAGGGTTCTTAATGTAAGTGAGGGGAGAGCACACCTTTCATAGGTTCTTTTCAAATCATGTGGAGTATCCCACAATTATTTCTTCAGAGATTCTGGTATCTGTTCAGATGAAAACCACTGATAGTGGGAGTATGTTTTGCATATAAATGGTGTGGAGTCAAGAAAAAAATTGAAGAACCAGTGATTTAAAATATTTTCAGTTATTGTACTAAAGATCTATGTGCCAAAGGCAGTATAGGGTAGTGAGAGTAAGAATAGTATTTGGATAAGAGCATGGAGTTGGGAGACAGATCCTCTTAAGTTCTGTCTCCACCATTTATTATCTGTGTAACCTTAGGCAAGTTACTGAACCTTTTAGAGCATTAGTGATCTCATCTCTACAATGAGCTAATAATGCTCGTTTGTGGAGTTGTATTAGATTATAACAGCTGCTGGTCCATTATAAGTACCTACAAATGTTAGCTCTTAATAATTATTAATAGCCTAATTACCATCTGTTAAGTACTTTTTACTGTGTGGTAAATACTGTGAAGTGTCTTATATACTTCAGTTATAGTACTTCAGTTATAGTCCTTCTGTCAATTCCCTGAGATAGATGTACCTCCCATTTTAGAGACATTTAGTAACTTTTCCAAGGTCACATAATAAAATTATTTCCCAGAATTTACATGCAAACTTGTTTACTTGTTTATTCCACTATGCCACTCTGCTGTTTGGAGACTGAAATCATCGCAGTCTCTGATCTGAAATATTCTGATGGTTTTGTCTTTAATCTTGGTGGGAATAGAGTGATAGAGCTTTTAGGAACTTTCTGACTCTTAAAGCTGGTAAATTAGACATTTATTAAGTATCTTCTAGTAGTATAGAAATAAATTAGGTATGTTGTTGTCATTACAGAAATTACCTAGCCAAAGCCAGTTACTAAAAGTACCCTGAAGAAGTGTCTGATGGTCCCTTAGTAGAAAATGAGAATTTAGTTTGTCTCTTTATTTTTCATTCCTAGAAACGACTACAGAAATGATCAGCGCAACCGACCGTACTGATGACTGTTTTGAATGTTTCTTTGTCTCTGACATGATCCATAATGAAATTGCCAGAGTTTTGCCTGCTGCTTTCCTCGTGGCCTCTTCTTGGGTAGTGAAATTAAGTGACATTTGGATTTTTATTTGGGTGGGAGGGATGGGGCAGTTTTTCTTCTAGAAGTGTCCATTGAAAATTCCCTTTTTAGTTTCCATTCTTCTTCCCAGCCCTTAAAGCTAAGTGCATTGTAAAATATTGCCAAAATGGAAAGTGTTTTGTAATACTGCAATAAAGGCTGCTTGTTTTTGTGGACCTTGTACGTAAGTGCATCGTTCTGTCACACTCAGGACTAACAGCACTGTGACCCTAAAGAATTAGGAAATGAATTTCACTCCAGTAAATTAAAATTTTTACTTTCAATAATATTTATTGAACTCCTACTCTCTTTAGAATAGTAGATCCCAAGAATAACTACAAGTCAGAATCACCAGAGGAATTTAAGATTGCAGATTCCTAGGCCTCACCCCAGTCTGTTGGTTTAGAATTTGGTGAGGTGTGGGGAGTTAGTGCTGGGAATATTTATTTAGATCAAATTTTGATTTTGATATAGTTCTGTTAGCACCATTTTACAGTTGAGAACCATTTATTTTGAAGAGTGTTCTAGATGCTGGGAATTAAATTGTAAAGGGTAAGCAGGAAGAGTAAGAGTTTAGCAAACTAAATAGACATTGTATGTGTACCTTATTTGCTGTTTATTAGAGAACTATTTATCCTACCTTAAATATGAATAAGGCTCTGGATCACATACTGGATACATTGCTGCTTGAGTAAATAGCATAGTTTGATAAATGATCCAGTGTCCAAGGTGCTTTCAAGGCTGATTGGAAGGACACTTAACCCACTCATGGAGCAGGAAAGCCTTTTTGAGTAAAAGTGGAGAGCAATGTAGTTGTGACTGGAGGGAAGAGTTTAAGGATGACATGGAAAAAGAAAGACTACCAGGGTAAATAAGCTCTATGATAAGGTTCTTACATTTTTCACCTGGCTCTAAACAAGGAGTTGTTAGATTACAAGTGGAAGTGGCTCATCTGGTGTGACTCTACATTGTATACAACCAGAGAAATGAAAAGTTGTGCTCCATTTGTGTACAATCAATCAAAATGCATTCTGCTGTCATGTATACCTAATTAGGATAAATAAATTTTAAAAAGTAAATAAATCATTAAAAAAATGAAAGTGGTTGATCTGATTTGAGAGGCATCAGTTGAAATGATTATCAATGCTGCCTTATGAAAAGGCTGACTGGAAACAATAGTCAGGTGAGAGATCATATTGTCCTGAGTTCAGATAGTGATGAAGGGAAGGAGATAACTAAATAGATTTTAGGAATGAAGAGGGAAATTTTGACGAAAGTTAGCTGGTTATCAGTAATACTGGGAAAGGAAAGTGATGTTTCTGGCCTGGGTAGATGTGCTTTTCATTGAAGTAGGAAACAGTTTTCTGGGCAAGATGGGAATTATATTTTGGGTATGTTGAGTTTGGGGCACTTGTGAAGCTTCCAAATACATTCAGTAGGGACCTGGATGTCTAGATCTGCAGCTCAGAAAATAGCACTGAAGGCCACACTGCCCTGACTTTCCACCTTACTGACCTGTTGCCTTTGGTAGCTCCTCAATTTGACCTTTGTGTGTTAGAAGTTTCTTAGGGTTTATTCTAAGTACCTTTCTCTCTTTCTCTTTTAACCTAGGCAAGTTTATTCAGGCTGTGGCTTTATAAACCATCCAATGCCAAATTTTATGTCTCCAGTCCTGACCTCCTTCCTTAAATATCTCCTCTCCTAGTTGCTTACTTGACCACTTGGATATAAAATAGGTACTTAAAACTTAACATGTACTTAAAACTCTCCAGTCCTGACCTCTCCTTCCTTAAATATCTCCTCTCCTAGTTGCTTACTTGACCACTTGGATATAAAATAGGTACTTAAAACTTAACATGTACTGAACAGAATTTTTATCTCCTTGCATGCAAATCAGTTTCTTTTTAGTGCTCTTAACTTTAGTAAAGGTCTTCACCACCTGCCCATATTAGATCCAAACGTAGAATTTCTTTAATTTCTCTTCACCTTCCTGTACATGCCTGTTCTTTTTATTCTCTCTCTAAAATGTATCCTGAAACCGTTTTTATATTCTTGGTTAAAATCTTGGAATGAGCTACAGTCATTTCTTACAGACAGTTGTAATAGACTTATTTGTAGATCTCCGTACATAATCTTGCCCCTCTAAAATCCAGTTTTTTATATAGCAGTCAGATGATAAAAAGCTGTAAATCAGACCATATGTCATGATTCTTTAAATCCTTACAATTAATTTTACATTGCACGGACTATAAATTTCTTTGATTTATAAGGCCCTGTATGATCTGACCTTCCTCTTCCCCTCCAGCCTCATTCATAATATTTGTTTATACTTCCCTTACTGTGATCATAATTACTTTCCTTACCATAGCTACGTGTGGTCATAATTCTTTTTAAAAAAATTTTTTTTGTAGTTGTAGATGGACAACATGCCTTTATTTTGTTTACTTTTATGTGGTGCTGATGGTCGAACCCAGTGCCTCACGTATGCTAGACAAGTACTCTGCCACTGAGCTACAACCCCAGCCCCCATAATTTTTTTTTTAATTGTTTTTAGTTGTAGATGGACACAATACCTTTATTTATTTTTATGTGGTGCTGAGGTTCGAACCCAGTGCCTCACGCACGCAAGGCAAGCTCTCTACCACTGAGCTACAGCTCAGCCCCCCCCATAATTCTTAATAGAATCAAATATGCTTTTGCTTCAGTGTCTGCATGGGTTTTTGGTCTGGAATTTTCTCACCTTGCGTTTTGCTGAGGCTGGCTTTGAACTCGTGATCCTCCTGTCTCAGCCTCCCGAGCTGCTGGGATTACAGGCATGTGCCAATGTGCCCGGCCACTCCATTTCTTTTCCCTACAGTGTTGGGTTAAATTCTACCCTCCCATGTCTTCTCTGGCCATTATATTGCCTCTTAGTGGTCATTCTCACATCACCTTTTGTAGTGTCTTTATAGTACTTAGACTATGTGAAATGATCTTGTGGTTTTTAATTTCTTTTTTTTTGGTACTGGGGATTCAACTCAGGGGTACTCGACCATTGAGCCACATCCCCAGCCCCATTTTGTGTTTTATGTAGAGACAGGGTCTCACTGAGTTGCTTAGCACCTCGCCATTGCTGAGGCTGGCTTTGAACTCGTGATTCTCCTGTCTCAGCCTCCCTAAGTGCTGGGATTACAGGCTTGAGCCACCGCACCTGGCTATAGAGCACGTTTTTAACAAAATTTAAATGAATGAACCTATTAGAGATTTGAGATTTGTCAATGTATTAATGGTAATTGATGAGAATGGATATGATTAAGATAAAACTGCTTAGAGCAGTAGCTGTATATGAGAATTAGCTAGGAAAGTTAATACAAGGATGTCTAGGTTCTACTTAAAGAAATTGAGACCTGGGCATTTTAAAAAAGAACTAGATTGTAGTTGTGGAAGACAGTATGGAGAAAGAGGAACTTTGGCTAGAACCCTAAGAAATATCTTTATTTATTTATTTATTTTTTAATGTTTTTTTTTTTTTTTTTTTTTTTTTTTTTTTTTAGTTGTAGATGGACACAATGTCTTTATTTTATTGCTTTGTATGTGGTGCTGAGGATTGAACCCAGGGCCTCACGCATGCGAGGCAAGCGCTTTACTGCTGAGCTACAGTCCCAGCCCCCCTAAGAAATATCTTTAAAAAGGAGAAAAGAATCCAGAAACAGACTGGGGATAACCAGTGAGGTATGGTCAATAGAACCCAAGGAAAGAGTGCATTTTAAGCAGGGAGAACCTAATGGTGTCAAGTGCTCAAACCAGGCCAAATCATGTAAAGGATAGCAAGCCTTAATTACATTTAGCAGTATGGAAGTTGTAGATTATTTTAATGCAGAGAATCTCATCCTTGGTACTATTGGCATTTTGGGTTAGGTAGATCCTCCTTGGGGGGAGGCTGCCATATGTATCAGGTTTAGCAACATCCTTGACCTCTACCTTCTAGATGTCAGTAGCAGCCCCTGCCTCCCAACTTGTGATAACCAAAATGTCTCCAGACATTGCCAGATGTCCCCTGGCGTGCAGAATCACCCCTTATAGTAAACCACTGCCTTAGTAAAAGCAGTTTTGGAGAGAGAATTGAATTCTGAATCCAAACTAAAATGAGTAATAGAAATTGGAGAAATGGAAACAGGTAATGTGGACACCTAGAAATCAAGAGTGGTATGAGAGGAGGAAACAGCTAGATAGGGATAGGGGCTGGTGAAAGGTTATTTTTAAGATGGGTGAGAATGGAACCTGTTTATACACTCCTTAGAAGGAAATGGAAATAATCAGTGTTCAAACCCCTTGAAGGAATAGCATCTACAACCATGGCAGAGCATTTACCTTAGAAGAGAATGAATCTTCCATTGTAATTAGAGGTGAGGATGGGTTCAGATGCTGATAATAACAAATGACTAACATTTATTGGGAGTTTACTCTGTGCCTTTCACTGCTATAAGTAGTTTATGTCTTTTTTAAAATATTTTTTTAGCTGTAGATGGACATAATGTCTTTATTTTATTGCTTTGTATGTGGTGCCGAGGATCAAACCCAGGGCCTCACGCATGCGAGGCAAGCGCTCTACTGCTGAGCGACAATCCCAGCCCCTAGTTTATGTCTTATTAACTTGTTTAACTCAATCTTTATGAGGCCAGAAGGTATAGGGTACATTTCACAGCAGAAGTAGATAGTATAAATGATTTGGATTGTTACTAAAGGGACTTTCCAGAGGATGCAGTGAGGAACAGAGGCACTAAAAGGTGAAGCAACTTGCCCAAGATCAAATATCCAGTACATAACAACTAGGCTTCTAACCCAGGCATCTGGTTTTATAGCCTGTCCTTTTCACTCTATAAACAAGGGTGTTTATAGCTGAGGTAGCCGGAATTTGAGGTAATTCCATCTGGGAGCTGCTTTTTTTCACCCTGTTCTGATGAAAAAGTATAATGGTCTGCTAAAAGTTGAGGGAAGTTATGGAAAGTTTGAAGAAACTGTACGATGTGAGGATCGTACAGTTGAAATAACCAATGGGAAATGGGGAAGTGTTATAGCTAGGAACACATAAAATTGCTAGGTAAAAATAAAGTCTCACTTAAGGCAGGATGTGGGGGAACCATTCTGTACGGATATGTGATTTCTCTCCAGCTTTGATCAGCAGTGTGGTTTTAGGAACAAAGGCAACTGGAATCAGTGTATAGGTTTTACTGGTCAAGAGAGATGCTGGGGTCAGAATGGTTGGTGACTGGGATCCAGGCAGAGTGGGAAGAAAAAACGTAAGTGGAAGTAGTGAGATTGTCAACCTTAATGTTGTATGATATTCCAAAAATTTGTAATAGGTATAATAACTGGACAGATTGAAGGTTTGGATTAGGAAGTAGGGTGTTTAAAATTTGGGACATGAAGCAATTCCTGAGGATGATAAGTTAGGAGGAACTATGGAAGTGGGCAGCTGAAGTGAATGGAAGGGAAAAGTCTTTGTAATTGAGATGAAGGGCTGAGGGGTTTGTTCAGAGGAATGCCATTAGGGAGATGCCAAGATTGAGGTCAGGAAATGAAAGAGGAAATGGGGAAGTAGACCAGAGGGTGGTATAGCTGGTTGGAGGGTAGGACCCTCAGAGAAGCACTGATTTTTATATAAACATACAGGATAGTGGTGACATTGCAAAGAATGTAGAAAAATGAACATCATCTGAGATTTCAGGAAGAAGCCTGGTCAAGAGCAAGATGTTAGGCACAGCAAAGAGATAAGAATATTTAAGAGGGATGTGGAGGGTGTAGTTGCCTCAGTGGCCATCAGAGGGAGCATTTGAGACAGGAGAGAAGAGGACTGGAGTGGGCTTACATTTTGTATGGTGTCCAAGGATTAGTCCCAGTAGATCTTAATGGTTGAGATGATTGAGCATCTTGGGACTCCTAAAGAAGAGCCACATCCCCAGCTCTATTTTGCATTTTATTTAGAGACAGGTCTTACTGAGTTGCTTAATGCCTTGCCATTGCTGAGGCTGGCTTTGAACTCACTATCCTGTCTCAGCCCGCAGAGCCTCTGGGATTACAGGTATGCGCCACTGCGCCTGGCTGTAAGTGTTTTTGATTTAGATAATTGGTACTGGGAAGGCTCTGGTACACTGGTGATGAAACAAATGGCAGGTGTCTGTGAAGAAGTTTATGCTCACTCTTGTCTAAAGTCTTGTGAGAATTGGTGAAATTAGGATTTTGGTGCTTCTGGGCAGAGACTGGTATCTGGCTGAGTGGTAAGACATCCTCTGAAGATACCCACAAATACAGAGGAAGGATTAGAGATGTCTAAGCAGGATTTATGCAGACATTGAGACCCTATAATGTGGTTAATAAAGCCATGGATCTACCCACAGCCTGTTGAGGCTGAGACAAGTTTGTTAATGTTGCTCATGGTCCCAAAACTACAGAGTGAACAAGACAGGAAGACTCTTCTCTATCTTTGGACTTTGTGCCACTCTTATCAAAGGAGTGTCCAGGCAATGTAATGGCACCCCCCACCCCCAGAAAATCTTAATTAAGCTTCTCCAGAAATCTTCACCATAATTGATCTTAGGACTATCAGCAAAAGAGCCTTTACAAAAGAGTTCAATGAGCCAGGTGAGGTGGTGCACTCCTGTAATCCCAGCACTTAGGGAGGTTGAGACAGGAAAATCGTGAGTTCAAAGCCAGCCTCTGCAATGGCGAGGTGCTAAGCAACTCAGTGAGACCCCTGTCTCTAAATAAAACACAAAATAGTGTTGAGGATGTAGCTCAGTGATCAAGTTACCCCTGAGTTCAATCCCTGGTACCAAAAAAAAAAGTTCAATGTAGTTAAAGTTCCTATTTCCTGTTGCTCTATCTTACTTGACCACTGGCCTGAAGGAGATCAGCACTCTAGGTGCGGAACACCCCTTTACTAATTTTTCACAAATATTTATGGACTAATGTAGTAACAATATAACGATTTGTAAAAGTTTTTTTTTTTTTATAATTTTTTAGCTGTAGATGGACACAGTATCTTTATTTTTATGTGGTGCTGAGGATCCAACACAGTGCCTCACGCATGTGAGGCAAGTGCTCTACTACTGAGCTACAATCCCAGCCCCATAAAAGTTTTTTTTTAAAAGCAGGAAGTGTGTTTATAAATGCAAAGTGTGATAAGAAAGACAGATCCTTTAACCAGGCCTCTGGCCTTGAGCCTGACATTCACAGAGATGTTTACATTTCAAAGATAAGAGATGTTACTAAATGGGTCCATAGTAACAGCTGGCAGGGGGAGGAAAGAAAGGGAAGAAGATCCTCCCTTCTCAGTTACTATCCTTGAAGGGTTAACTTGCTCGGAACAGTGAAAGAAAGTGCTGCTTGTGAACTTCTGCAGACTGTGAACTTCTGAGCCTTTTCCCTTACATGCTGGGTATAAAGTTCTGAAACTGCCTGAATTCAGGATTCAGGGGGATTAATTGATTACAGCAAAAACTTTACCTTCTGAACCAATTGCAGTCAAATAAAACTGCTTCCTGCTGTCTTCGGTGTCTTGCCTCGCCTGTCTGTCCCTGTCCCAACAACAGCAATGCCGCTTATACTCCAGAATAGCAAAACCACACTTTGAATTTTTACATAAAACCCCAAGGCAAGACATGAATTTAGTTGTGGTGGGGTAGACTGGGAGATAAAGCTGAGCCGACACAATATACTAAATTTGGAATAACTTTGATCTGCACTATAACCTGGGGTATTGGAAGGTAGTAGAGAACATCCATTTGACCTCTGTATGCTTGGCGGGAAGAACTTGACCTCCTGTGAGATCATTCCATTATGATTGGGGAAGTAAATGAAGGCGACAGGAGACAGGCTCATGTGACACCACTGAAGAAAGAAAAGGAAGGTCCCAGCAATTAGGGAGGCTGAGACAGGAGAATCGCAAGTTCAAAGCCAGCCTCAGCAATGGAGAGGTGCTAAGCAACTCAGTGAGACCCTGTCTCTACATAAAACACAAAATAGGGCTGGGGATGTGGCTCAGTGGTCGAGTGCCCCTGAGTTCAATCCCCAGTACCAAAAAAAAAAAAAAAAAGGAAGTTCATATTTGAGTGTTTACCATATAATGCCAGGCACTGTTAGTCTTCATATTAACTTTTATAGGTGCTCTCTGAGGTAATAGGCGTGATTTTCTTCATTTTATAGGTGGCAAAACAGAATCAGAAATGTTAAATAACTTGTCCAAAGTCCAAGATCTAATAAGTCATGGGTCCTAAAATTAGATTTCAGATTTGGCTAACTTCAAAGTCTGAACTTTCCTTTCTTGAAAGAGGTGGTGGCTTGTTGGGATGTGGTTGGTCCTTTTGGCAAAGGAAAACTGAAACACTAGTAGAAATAAGGAAAAACTAAGTCTGTTTTACAGAGTAAATAGGGTCTCAAAGGGAATGACTCCGATTGGTAGAAACCATGTATGTACGTAGCAAGCAGGTGTTGCAGAAAGGTTGTTTGAGTCTGATTGAAGCTTAAGTATGTCCTGGACACCTTAGTGGGTCGGGGTGGAGGTAGTTAGGAAGAGGAAATGATGCAAGAATTAAGTCTCCTAGCATTTTCTCCTCCGTTTCCCTAAGCCCCCTCTAGGCAGAGACTCAATTCTGTAGCTTTGTCATCAAATTCTGGGCACAGAAAAGGACTTGATTTAGGGAGGCAGGCTGGCCAGAGAAACTGTGGATCTGTCCCTTCCCTCTTTCCTCTGATGAAAGGACGTGTGACTGACTACATGGAAAGAACTCCTTACCAGGAGCAAGGAGACCTGTGTTCTGTGCAGACTGATGAAGAAGGAGCAATGGTGATTCAGAGAGACGTGGTAGGTATAGTGGTATTCCTTTATTCATGAAAGAATATGGATTGTTTTCTTAGGGAAGCATGGGAATCATCCTAAGGAAGAGAAGTGGGGTGAGGCCCAAAGAGCTGACCTATTTGGAGGCTTCGGCAAGGGCTCTCAACTGTTTCCTAATCCTTGGCTCCCAGGGGCCTATGGCCTGTGGCCTTTCACTTTGTGGTTTAGGGAAACAGGGTAGGAAGGCATGCAACTTTTTCTTCTCATCTGGCTCGGAGATGAACTTTGTAATAAGCAAGGGGTTCAGCTTAGCAAGTCGAAAATCTTGAATATTTAACTCTTCTGGCTTCTCAGGCTCCTTCCAGAATTCTGTAGGCTTTGCCTTCTCATTGGTCTTAGGTGCCTCATAGACATAGAAAACCTTGTTTTTCAGCATGTTTTGGATCCAAGGATCAGTTGAGGCACAGAGAATTAATGTTTCTTGTAGCTGCATTGAAACAAAAGCCCTCGGGCTGGCTGACTTTGGACTCATGTTGGAAGGGGAGGGGTTACCCAAGAGAGGAGAAACCAGCCATAGGCCACCATGGCCTCAAGGACAGTGTCTGAGAACTTACTCCCTCCTCCCCTCCCACCCCGCCCGCTTACCTCTGAACAAGGAGGAATTAGTGAAATGAGTAGAAGAGATTTGGAGGAAAGGGAGAAAAGATGAAAAAATGGCAGGAATGTCTTACGCTTTTCTTCACAGCCTGGTTCTCTTCTGTGTCTAACATGTCCATGAGCAAGTAGAACACTTGTGAACCACGGATCCCCAGGACACCCTGGTAGAGGCAGAGTGAGCCTGCCTAAGTAGCCAGCCCCAGGAAGGTGCCCCATCCTCTTTCCCATTCTAGTCCCTCTGGGATGACCCTGTGTCCTAGAGAGAGGAGATGATGTTCCCCAGCTGAGATAACCCCTTCCTTGCCATTGGAGCCACTGCATAAGGTTCTAATTCCCATTATGAGGAAGAGTTGAGACAATTTCTGCAATATCCAATAACACTCATCTTCTGTCCCTTATCCCATTCGCCTCCAAACCCAAAGAAGAAGTTACATTGAACTCATGAGAGGGCTAGGATTCTAAAATTAACCTCCCCAAACTTGACAGCCCTCTCCCTCTGTGACTACTGAATCTCCCATGCTCCCTGCTATCCACATATCTCAGGAATTGGGTCAAAGAAGCAGAGCCCACTTTACCAGAGAAATGACTGCTTCTTGGCGTGCAGCAGCATTTGGGTCCACCAGTTGCCTGTGCAGAAGGGAATAAAAGTGTTCAATTAAGGGGGAGAGTGGGAGGGAGGCTGGCTGCTTCTCAGGCCCAGAGTGAGTTGGGTCTAATGCTGATGTATGATGCTGATTTCATTTCCCGCTCTCATTTCTCAGGTCAGGAAACGGACTGGGAGAGGGAAAGTAGGTACTATAGTTTGCCACAAGACACTTACTGGTGATCAGGACTCACATCTATCCAGACATACATTTTTAAAGTTACTTTCAAGTTAGATTAATTTGAACTGTACTGCAACCCTGAGTAGTAGTATTAGCCTGTTTTTACAGATGAACAAAACTTCCAGGGTCAAAGAGTGACTTAGCCAGCAGCACAGGCAAGGTTCTAAACCAACCCCTCTATTCCCTTTCCACACCCTAGGATTTGGCTCTGGCAGCTCCCAGTCCAGGTCACTCACTCCTCCATCAAGTTCAGCATCATAGGCTTCATCTTAAGCTCTTCTACAGTTTCAGCCACAGCCTGCCTCATAGCCTGCAGAGGGATCAAAGTGGAACAGCAGAGAGAGGGAATGCAGAGGTATGCACTAAAGTACTGCACAAACCTTTATTGAACACTTCTGTTTTGCTATGTAGGGTCCCCTGCCTTAAGTGCAGAGTCTGGTGGAGGAAGCCAACAAGTGAATAGGCAGTTGCAGTGCTGGGTAGGTGCACAAGGAGGACTCGGATTCAGTCTTGGGTACTAGGAAGATTTCCTCCAAGGAGGAGGTGATGCCTCAGCTGAAACTTGAAGGGTAAGTGGGACTTAGCCAGAGCTGGGAGTTTGTGCAAAAGCCTGGAGGCAAGAAAAGTGCAGAGAGGACAGGAAGCCGAAAATAGTTTCTGTTGAGTGAGATGACCAAACTGGGACTCTTCAGAGTAATTATACTGGGGCATAAGATGTAAATTGTGACATGGTTGTTCTAAGCATAGCTGACATGTGTCTCTGAAGGAGAGCATAGTAAGAAATGAAGCTAGAGAGGTAGTCAAGGCTCCAGTTGTGAAGCAAAGTAAGCCATTGTGAGGGTACCAGGGACTACTGAGAAGTTTTATGCAGAGGTGTAACAATGGGATTTACGTTTTAGAAAAATGTTTACAGAAGTGCTGTGGCTAGTTCTGTAACAAGCAATAGTACTCATAAAAAGTAAGAGAACATAGAAGATGGCAAGGCTGAATTTGATGGGTAATTTGGGAAAGCTTCCTGTAGGAGGTGTCATTTGGAAAGGTCTTAAACAAGCAACAGCATTTTAATAGGTGGAAGAGAAGGGAATTTATAGTATGAGACAGTTTTTTACCTTGCTTCTCTAAATAAGGGAGTGATGATTCAGTGCATTTTGAGCTGAGGACTGTCTTAGTAAAAGGCAAGGTAGTTTGAAAACGTGGTGGCGTTAGGGGAATGGAGTGGATTAAGATGAGTGGAAGCCATGGTCTGCAGAAAAGGGAGAGGAGACAGGTTTGGGCAGCCTAGGCTTGGGAGCTGTGATCTCACAAGGAAGGGTTCATTATGTGTCTTCCTCTTGAGCAGGTCAAATGTCATTTCCTCTAGTCCATGTGCCTGGATCTTTTCCAACCCAATGATCCTGAGCATCTGGGTAGCTTCTAAGCGGTGCTGAGGGCAGAGATAGGGGAGGTATGGAAGATAGGCCCCCTCTTCTCATCATCCAACCCTATCCAAATGCCAAGGAAGGAAGAGTAGAAAGCAGCCCAGAGCTCACCTCAAGTATAACAGCAGAACATAGCTGGTCCAGAATGGCCCTGATGACTGCAGTTGAGTGCACATGCATTATCTTGACCAGCATCCTAAGTGCCTGTGAGGGGTGAGGTGGAGCAGGGTATGCAAGTGTATACCTAGAAGTAACTAAATGGCCAGATGGATTGGGGGCCTTGGCCTAGAGCTGTTGGGGAACATATCTTCTGCCTCTTCACCTCTTGAGTGAAAACACAAGTTCACGTGTGCACTTATGTGCACATCATAAATGAACTCACACACATACCAAATATACACAGATGTGCACATTTATATATTCACATAATCCTATACCAACGCAAAAAGTATATTCATAAACACACAGAAGCCCCTTTTGTGCTTCCAGCCAAAGCATATTTTCTTGGGATGAGTGTGACAGGATCCAAATCCCACCCAAGCCAGCAGTGGTTGATATTTCCCCAGGGTCCAGCCTCCTTCCCCTCACACCTTCATCAGCTGGGTCTTGTGCCTTTGGCCCAGGCACTGCAGCAAGAACTCTTGTGCCATACAGCTGCAAGGTCTCAGGAAACCTAAGCACAGGGCTGCCTCCAGGGCTGCTTCATGTGATGACGACTTTATCACTGTCTGCAGCACACACGCTAGATTTTTTTCATCCCCGATTTGAATCCTCTGAGAAGGAGATAGTAGTTGAAATGGGCAGTTGAAGAAGCTATGTCTTCAGTCAGGCTTCATGGTTTATAATAGGCTTATCACTGCTTCCAAACCATTCTCCTTTCTCTCCAAAATGAATTTCATGCCACTACATTATTTCATCTACTTCACCTTATTTTTGCTGCCACCTAATTCCTTTTAGGTCATGTCTCCTGATTTCTCTCTGACTTTATCTTGTAGATGAATCACTGTTACTTTCTTTAACACTTCTGCTATCTTAATTCCTGGCATTTAAAAAAAATACATACATGTAATTGATCCAACAATAACCTCCTTCCTCTACCTCAGCCAATAATTCCACAGAGAAACTTAATCATTACCCATCCCGGCAACTTCTCCACAATCTCCATTTCATGGATACCACTCTCTGAGCATCACCTCCTGTTTTTATAGCTCACTTCCCAATGCCAACCATGGTTTGATTCCATAGAGGACTAACAATCCACTGAGCCTGCCACCTTTTCACTGCTCCTCATCTTCTGTCTACCCAGCTTGAATTCCATGGTTCCACTGTAATCATTACCCTGACTCACCCTCAACTTCTTTACCCCCTCCTGCTTCATTGTACTCCCTTGACAGAACCATGATGCTAGTTAAATCCAACTCTCCACTTACTCTGTGCCTGCACTTTCTGGAGAAAAATAGTCATGAGTCATCTTTTTTTTTTTTTTTTTAATTTTTTTTTTAAAATATTTTTTCCAAACCTTTATTTTACTTATTTATGTATTTTGTATGTGGTGCTGAGGATCGAACCCAGTGCCTCACGCATTCAAGGCAGGCGCTCTACCACTGAGCCACAACCCCAGCCCCGTCATGAGTCATCTTGCTACATGTGTGAGCACAAACCTTAGGTAGATCCTTTTTTAAAAAAAAATTTTTTAGCTGGGCGCGGTGGCTCACGCTTGTAATCCCAGCACTTAGGGAGGCTGAGACAGGAGAA
>PVHX01023243.1:0-26123 GCA_004024805.1 Geosciurus inauris
GGGGCTCAATTCAGTAGCTGTGATTTTCAGCGGGCAAGGAGGCGCCATGACGCTAAAGAATGGCTCAGGTAGCTTCCCGACAACTCCTTGTCTTTTTCTCTGTCCTTCTCCTCTTCATGACTCTCTCCCCAAGGGATTTTAATTATAAAGTCACTGTTTCAAGAATAAAGTAGAGAGAGCCAGTTGGCTGTCACCATCAGCTCTCAAATCCTTCCTTCTTCTGCTCGTGGTAGAGAAAGATCCCCCATGGCCCCTTCGCCTTGTTTCTGATAGTGTGCCTGTGTGGTCCAGGTCTCTCGCCCCCACCCTCCCACCTGCGCCCTGTCGATCCTGCCGATCCTGAGTCCTGGCCCGTGATATAGTCATAGCTTGGGTGACAGTCAGGGGAAGCTTCCTTCCTTAAGGAGAACTTTCGACATGAAGGTGTGGGAGATCAAGGAGCAATGGCTGTCGAGGGGAGAGGGTGATGGAGACAGAGTGACGGCAGTGAGTTGAATTAATTCCCTGGTGTCGGATTTAATGAAGGCCTGCCTTCCGCGCTGCCTCAGAAAGCACATCATGGAGTGATCGGTGCTGGGTGCACGCACGGCTCCAATTAGGAGCTTCTGCATCTCACAGGGCCGGGGTGTCTTTGAATCTCTAGAGTCTGGGGGCTTTTCTGCCCCCCTCCTCCTAAGCTCGCACAGCCCTGATCCAGGAGTCAAGGAACTCTACTCCTCTTAAAGGGAACAGCCCAGGGTCTTTCTGTACCTGCCTGCTGACGTCCCCCGTGGCCCTCTTTGCTGCCTCCTCCCTTGTTAGCCCTTAGGTAAGGCCCAGGCTTCTCTCTTACAATGTCTGTTTAATCTTGGCCCCACTGCACCTCAGACTCACAAAGGCTGAGAATTGAGAGAGAAGCTTGGAGACGATCTAGTCCAGAGTCACATTGGTAGTGACAAGAACCCCGGTCTCTAGAACAATCTCTCTGGCCTCCTGTTGCTGTTCTGGCAGTGCACAGAGGGAAAAACAGCTGCACGCCAGGGGCAGGCCTCCCTAAGTCACAGGTCTCAGCTATCAGTTCAAGATGATTCTCACAACCGTGGGTGATGGTGGCAACTCAGCCAGCTACCGCCCTCCACCGTCAACAGGTGTACCCATCTGATCTCATACTGAACGCAGTGAGCTGGAGGCCAGGGAAGTGTTACTGCCCTTGGGTTTGAATCCTAGCTCAGCCACTAAGATATGACCTTGTGCAGCTTCTAGTGCTTAATTCTCAAAACCTCCTTTTCTCATTTAAAAATCGAGAATAATAACACTTATCACACAAGTTAATAACAGAGTAGACTCTCGTTTTACAAATGAAGACTAAGGCTCTGAGATTAAGTGACAAGCCTAAAAACACAATGGTGACAAATGGCAAAGGAGAATCAGAATGCAAGTCTTCTCACTTGGAGGTCTGGGCTTTTTTTTTTTTTTTTTCTTTCATCACTTTGGACTAAAATTATGCTCCACATATCCTCCATCCCAGACCTGGCCTCTCCCCAGACCTGGCCTCCTCCCAGACCTGGCCTCCTCCCAGGCACCGTTTATTGAATCTTTCTTGTGTACCTTTATATTGTGCTAAGTACTCTAGAGACTTCATATCATTTAATTCTGACAGCACCCTGTGAGGTAGGTTTTAAATTTATTACCATTGTATATTACAGAAGCTTAGAGAGGTTAGTTGCCCAAGGTCAAGAGCTTAGGCAGGATCGGCATCCAGATTTGCCTGATACCCAAGTCTATGCAGTGACTGTGTCCACTCCAAGAGACAGGCAGGGCTTAGATATTCATTCTCACTGGGTCACCAGGCACCTCCTTGTCCCAGCTCCACGCTAGGCCTGGGAGAGGCCTGCTCAGTCACCCTGAGTCTCCTGGCCTCACCAGAGGCCCTGGTGCTAAATTTGCTACATATCCCAGTGGTGACAGAGTAGGCTTTGTCTCCTTCTCCCTCATTTCCAAGAAGGAAACTGAGGTCCAGAGAGGAAATAGCTCTGAGAAAAATCATAGGTCCCCCAGCAAACCACACTGGCCTGCTCACTAGACCTCATTGTTTCCCCCAGATCACCCCACTGGTAGGCTCAGTCCCAAGAAGCAGCCCAGCAGAGACACTTTGGCTAGGAGTACCTCAAAGGAGTCTTCTTTGTTCCAGCAACCTGCTCAGGGCCCTTCGAGACCTCTTCAGGGATCCAGCATCCCCTCCTGCCCTCCAGGGCTTGCTCTCTTAATTCACCATTACATAAAATATGCTGTGAGAGACACTAAAGATAATGTTCCCCCTCCCCCATTGAGGGACAATTGCCCGTACCCTGGAACCTGGACTCTTGGAGGAACTGAGAAAGCTCACGCTAGGGAGCTGGGCTTGCTCCTGTAACACTGAATCATTCCAGTGAAGCACACATGCATGCGCACGCACATGTGCACACACCCGCGCGCATGCACACACACACCCAGACCAGAGGTTCATGAATTGGTGGTGTTAAATAACAATTAGGTCAATAATGCCCTTTACCGAAAAATCTGCTCACAAATTATACCCACCGATAATTAGCCCCTCTGAGAATCAGCCTGAGGACGCTGCGATGGAGTGCCAGTACTGGGGGCTGAGTTTCTCACTTTTTGAGGAAAAATCTCTTCACTTGCTCACGTTCACTAGGGAGACAGCAGAGCCAAGGCCCTGGTTCAGTTTGTACACGCAGTTGCCTTGACCTTGAACAAGGGCACTGTCTTTTGCCCTCTGAGCTTCTGCTTTTTTCCCCAGGTGGCTGTTGGGGTCACCGAGGAAGCTGTGAGTCTGAGGACCAGTGGCTGCTCTGTGGCTTAGGGCCTAGCTGGGCACCGGGAGCATCTGGGAAAAAAGAGCGCTTCCCTGTGCCTGGCCAAGGCCTCCCAGGGAGCTTCTCTGCCTTCTCCTTTTGCCTGTCTCTCTGCCCAAGCTCAGAGATGGTGCCCAGGCTTGTTACACAGAGAAGTAGCTTGAGAGGGGTGAGAAACTGTCTGAAATAATTCCATCCTTCCCTGGAGACTTGGCGTGAATTTTATCTAATCACCATGGCAACAGATAAAAAAAAAAGAAAAAAGGTGTGAGCATATCGCCTTTGCTGTGATAATTCAGATTTATATATTCAGATCAGATTGGAGTTGGAGATTTTTTTTTTAAGGGAGCAGATGCAGCAGAAGGTGTGCCTGCAAATAATGTAGCACAAATGTTTGATGATCCTGCCCTTTAAGAAGTGGAACGCAGTTTCCTGCAGTTTTTCCAGAATATAATTATTCCATCAAACCCATTGCAATGAGGACTCATTACGGGCCTGGAGAATGCAGAGTCACGTCCGTGTCAACAACACGCTTGCGCACACACAAACACACACAAACACGCATGCATAGGCAGACCCAGCCCCTGCCCTCTGCTTCTGGCTGCCCCAACAGAAACCTCAGAAAGTCCCCGAAAAGCATGTGGCCTGGGTGAGGGGCCTGTAAAGGCTGTGACTGAAGGGCAAGGCAGGGACAGCTCACATGTCAAGCTGGTGCGAGGTGATGTGACCTCCCTCCCTCCCTCCTCAGCCTGCTCATAGGAATGCGGTGACATTCCTAAGAGCATAAGCACTCCGAAGGCAGGGGCTGCAGCTGGCCGGTCCTACCGAAGACTCCCTCAAGCTGGCTGGTTCATTCTGACGTATTTCTAAATCGCAGGATTCCGCTCATTGCTCAAGGTCACATAGCCATTACTGGAACCGTGTGATCTAGTCTTCTGACTCCCAGGCCTGCAATTTCTCAACTAGAAGCTTCGTTTTGGGATGAGAATAAGCACCAAGGCTTCCCTGGGGTTCTTTCTTCCCTTCCTTGCCCCCCCACCCCACCCTGAAGACTGGCATGTACACTCAGCAGCCCGCAAGCTTGGCAAAGAGTGGACACAGCTTGCTGACACTGGATCCATGTTTATTGGGCACTGTCCACCTCAGCTGTGCCTGATACATGTGCCTGTAGGTGCCACCTTGCAGGAGCTGACAGCTTCTCCAGGTCCCTCAGACTGGAGCCTTTGCAAGTTCCCCCAGTGCCATCACCTCCCGAACTGACTGTCCCAGGTAGAGACTGAGAGCCTTCTTTTCATATGGTAGAAGGGGCAACAGTCCCCCCAACCTGCCTCAACCCCGGGCCAACAAAAACACACGTGTCTTTACCTGTCCCCCAATGAGCGGTGAGGTCAATGCCAGGGGATGCAGCATGAGGGTAGGGGAGACCAAACCCCTGAGCGTGGGGCCCCCCAGTGCTCCCCTGCTCCTTGTTGGTTAGAAATGAAGCCCCCATTATTCTCTCCTGCACCTCAGAGGCCCCCTTCACCAACATTTTCTGAATGAGAACCCCAGACCAGAAAGTCACAAGGCTTGTCAGGGAGAAGCAAGAACAAGAATGCAGAACCTCCAGCCCCTCCTTGGTACCTCTTATCAACCAGATCAAATCCCAGCATACCCACCAGTGCCTGGACAAAGGTTTGTCACCCTTTGGTTTCACATTCTCTGCTCAGGGTCCCCACTGGGCCAGGTATCTCCATTATTAAGGACCATCAGTAGACAAGTTCACAGGGATCCCCAGGGCTGTCTATTCCGGTGACTCCCACTTGTTAGTCTTCCTTGGGATTTCGTGCCAGTTCTCCTTGCTGCTCAGGAGCCCCCTCCACTCTGTGCCCAGGCAGGGCTCCCAGCCCACCTGCTCTGCCTGAGATTCAGCTTAGGCGCCCTGTGCTAGGTTCCAGCCCATAGGAACCCCGGCTGCTCTGGGCCTCAATGTCTTGCCAGGTATTCAGGCCGCCCGCCTCCTCCTCCCCAGCAGATGAGCCCATTCAGAGGCTCAGGTCTGCCGGTTCATGGTGCAGTGTTTCCAGTCCTTTCCGCAGAGCGCTGATAAAATTTACTCATTTACTTAGATTTCAGGTGCTAAGGTGGGGAGTGTTAGAGACATCCAGGAAGTCCTGTCCCTCACTCTACCCTGGCCCTGCCTCCAATCCTCACCAGGAAATAGAGCTGCTTCCCGGAACACGCTGCCCTCTGAGTGGGGAGAGGCAGGCAGCAGACTGTTTGTGTTTGGTGTGTAATTTATTTACCTGGGAAGGCACAGCTCTGCGGCAGCATCTGGCTTCCAGCATGTTTCCAAACTCTCGGCCCCATTCACACCCCATCTGGCCCAGATGAGACCAGGGAACCAGGGCACAGGGGCTAGAGGAGGAGCTGGTTTTCTGGGCCCAATTCTTCCTCTCTGGCATCCAGTTGCTGAGGTTTCTCCCTGGGAACAGGGTGTTCCACCTACATAGATGCCCTTGGAAGCCCTTGGAAGCCCCTCCCTTGGAGCCCTGCAGGGCCAGACAAGGCTTGTGGGTGTGCAGGGTGGGCCTGGACCACTGGACCACAGAGCTGCCTAGAGCCTTATCCTCCCAACTCGACCCAGGCAGCCTGCAGTGGGGTCCCAAGATCTTATGGCTTGTAGCACCCCCCTAATTCCCTTGATTCCTGCCAGTGAGCCAGTCCTGATTGAGCAGCTGGGGAAGGGGGGATAGGGCAGGCCCTTTGCTACCTCCCTCCATGGTTGGAGGGCAGCAGTGGGCTTGTAGGCCCCAAGTTTCTGCACACAGAAGAGCTGGGCTGTCAGCAGCGCTACCAGCCTGCAGTCTTGGCTGATGGAACCAGGCTGTGTGGCTGGAGGCGAGAGGACCCAGGGAAGACATGACCCCTTCTTTCCTCCCAGTGTCTGAAGTTCTGCGAGAGGGAGGCGGGAGCAGGCTTTATTTCATGAAGCTCCAAGAGGCAGAACGAGGACCAGAGGCGGGAAATTATGAGGAAGTCAGAGGTGGCTTAATGTCAGTGTGACTTTTGTAATAATTGAAGTGGTCAAAGCAGTGGCTTTGGATTCCCTCATGAGGTGGTGAGCTCACCATTATTGTGTCCAAAGAAGGAAGAGATAATAAGGAATTGACATTTATCGAGAGTCTACTCAGTGCTAGGTGCTGAGTTCTCTTTCTCATAACGATATGCAATTTAGATATCATTATCCCTATACTGCATAGATGGCAATAAGCTCAGAGAGGTTAAGTAATCTGCCTAAGGTCACACAGTTTGTGAACAGCATCGCAGGTCTGTGTTCCTCTGAAATCCTGGGCACTACCCAGTGTGCAATGGGGTTTGTGAAGGGAAAACAGTCATCCTTGCTGATCATCTTGCATTGCAGTGTAACCTCAGGACCCAAGGTCAGCTGCTCCCCCAGGCTACAACAGCTTATAAAACTCTGTTCCCCAAAGTCCTTTATCCTCTACACACCACAGTTGTATGAGTCGGGCTTCTCCTTGTGACCTGAGGAGCCTGGGATAGAGGGCTTAGGTGGTCTGTCCAGTGGAGAAGCAGCAAGATTCCCTGAGACAGATGCCCCTTCTGAGGTCTGGCTACCCTGTCTAACAGATGCTCTTTCCTTTCTACAACTCAGCAGGGTGGCCATTGCCATTTATCCCTGTATTTACTCTCTTTTTTTGGTACCAGGGATTGAACTCAGGGGCACTCGACCACTGAGCCACATCCCCAGCCCTATTTTGTGTTTTATGTAGAGACAGGGTCTCACTGAGTTGCTTAGCGCCTCGCCGTTGCTGAAGCTGGTTTTGAACTCATGATCCTCCTGTCTCAGCCTCTCGAGCTGCTGGGATTGCAGGTGGCACCTGGCCTTGTCTTTGCTCTTAAACAGGACATGTCTTCATGGAGCCATCTGAAACTCACAGCCTTGCATTTAGCATCGTGATGGTCTGAGGAGGAAAGGGGCAAGGACGATGGCTGACTGGTCCCCTAGGCCCTGGAACTCTGGAGGCTGCTTGGCATGGAGTCCTTCAGCAGCCCCAAGGACTTGAAGGAACCCCCTCCAGGGTTAAGGGTTGGGGCTACCAAAAGAAAAAGAAAAAGAAGATCCCTGTGCCTGGACTTGTTATGGAGGAAAGAGGGAGGATGGTTAGGGGGCAGGTCACTACAGACCCTGGCAAGGCAAGGGAGTGTAATGGGCAGCCACAGCCTGGCCTCTGGCCCTAGGTCATGGCAGTGAAGATGGTGGGTCCTTGGGTTTATGGGGGTAGATTTCCTTCATTCACTCACTCTCTTATCCACCACTTCCCGGTGCTCTCGGGGACAGGCCTGGCAGAAGCATGCGTTCTAGCCCGGCCTTCTGTGTGCCATACTGGAGGTGTGTCTGAAGTACAAGAGGAGCCTTGGCCAGAGGGAGACTAGGCAGCCCCAGGAGTTTCCATGGAAGACCTGAGGTTTCAGCCAAGCCCTGAGGCCCGAGCAGCCCACTCTCTCTAGGAGGAAGGTGCTGTTGTCCCCATTTTACAAAGGCAGATCCTGAGGCTCCGGGAGGTTAAGCAGCTTGTGCAACGTCATGCACTAGCAGGGGACGCACCTGGGATTCAGATCCAGCGCAGACTCCCCACACTTAGCTGGCATAGCATGTTAAAGCCAATAGACAGCAACTCAAGAACCAGCCTGTGAAGGATGGGGTCCTTTCCATGGAGACCTACTGGGACATTTGACTTATAGGAGGTGACATGAGCCTCTCTAGGTGCTGATGTCGCACAGCCGAAGCCCTGGTGAGCAGGGTGTGCCATGGTCAGTGGGAGCTGGAGGGCCAAGGAAGGCTTCCTGTAGTCAGTGAGAAGCCACTTCCAGGGCAAGAGCCGAGGGCCAGGCATTTATCATCCCTGTCCCTTTGCCCGCAGGCTTGGCCTGAAGGGGAGGAGAGCTCCCTAGAGGGGAACTCCCTTGGTAGCCTGCCCTGGTTTTGTTTTGCAGCCAGGTGCTTTGTTTTGTTTTGTTTAATTGACTTTTTTAAAAAAATAAAGTATAACACACGTGCAGAAAAACATGCAGTGCAGGTTTCAGTGGTTTCACAAAGGGAACATAGCTGTGTGGCCACCCATCAGAGCAGCACCCCAGCCCCCAACACGACCCCCTCCCCCCAGTCCTGGCTTTGAACTTCCCACCGACAGGAGCGTGCAGCTCATTCCAGCGCCTGGCTCCTCCCACAGTGCGCTCAGGAGGTTGTGGTGGTCCTCCTGGCTTTTGATCATGGCTTGTCCTGGCCATGTTCCTGCGGATGGTTAGGGGCACCAGACAGTGGGGTCCAGCAGGCCCCTGTGCAGGGGGAAGGTTGGATGCCACAGAGACAACACACCTCATTTTGGTGATTGGCTTCCCCTTCACCTGCGGCTTTGAGAACTTTCTCTTACCCCTGTTGGTCTCTGAGTCTAGACAGCGAGCCAGGCCTGCTGGGCAGAGACCTCCTTTCTCATCCTGCAGCTCAAGCCTGAAGAGGGTGCCTGGGCTCAAGTAGAAGGTGTGGTCAGGTGTGGACTTTGTCCCCACGGGGCTCTGGTTGCCAGGGTGACCAGTCACTAGGCTAGTGGGAGAGTGGAGGGACACCCATCAGCACTGTCTTGGAGGGATGCTGAGGAGGAGGCTGGGGGCTGCTAAAGCCCCTCCAACTGGGAAGTCCAGGAGTGCAGGTTTCTTATAAAGGACTCTGGCTGCAGGAAGTGAAAGGGAGAGATGCTAATGAGAATCCTTAAGGTCTTTCCTGGCATCTGTAGGGGCTTGTCAGAAATGTAGACTCTCAGGCCCTACAGGATTGGAATCTGCATTTGGGGAGATGTGCTGCCAAATCACAGGAAGCATCTGCTTTAGGCAATACTCTTGAGGTGGTCAAAAGCTGGACCGTTAGGCCCAACTAGGTTTGGATCGCAGTTCAGCCACTTACTGTGTGAGCTCAGGCAAGTTCCTTAACCTCTCTGAGCTTCAACTATAATATGAGGATAATACTACTACTTACCTCAAGGCATGTTATGAGATTTGAATGAGATAACCCTGCAGAAATCCTTTGAGCAATACCTCGCACATAGTGAGCAATAAACATAATCTCTTCCTCAGTGCCATGCTAGGGGCGAGGTGCTGTTCCCACATCATCTCATCCAACTCTCGTGAGGTTAGGCCCATTTTCCAGAACAAGGAACACATTTGTCAGCTGAGGAAACTGAGGCTGGGGAGCAGGTGTGTTCCAAGAGGCAGAGTTTGAGAGAGTGCTCTCTCAGCATGGGGTGGAGAGGGCACCACCTGTCCCTACCAAGGCAGTGGTACCTGCAGGCTACTGTCGGGCTGCTGGTGAGTTTATGATGTTAATCGCTAAGAGTTAATTGATTCAGGGAGGACCCACTGCCCGGCACCAGCCGGAGCCCAGTGTTTATGCCAGGCAGCTGGAGATGAGTCGGCCTGAGATGTCGAATTCAGCTCAGCATCTCAGGGGACTGACAGGCAGGTGGGACACAGAGCAGCTGGGTCTCTGGGGAGCTTTGGAGGACAGATGTGGACAGCAGGGTCCAGAATGATGGGTATCAGAGAGGTGTGGGGCCTAAATGGATGACAGCTGGGCTCTGTGTCTACTCGCACTCGGGTGTGCAGCACATGATCGCCGTGGCCCTCGGGGGCCGACCTGACCCAGGAGCCTTGCCACCTGACCACCAGCTGCCCTCTTCCCTGGGCTCTCTTCTGTGCCTGGCCTTCCACTGCTGGCCTGCCTCCTGCTCTTTCATGCCACTTTCCCCTGGCCTGTGCCCCTTATTGGTGCCATGTAAGGCCACATGGGAATTGCTCTTTTTTTTGTCTGTCTCTGCTGTGGACTATAAGTACCTTGGGGGACAAGAAACTGTGTCTTGTTTTTCTCTGTGTTTTCTCACCCTGGTGCAACTCTGACATAAACCAGGTTCTCTATACATGCAAGATGGATGATGGATGGATGGATGGATAAAGGGATGAATGGATAGATGGTTGAAAGGAGGGATGGATGGATGGGTGGATGGATGGATGAATAGATGGAAGGAAGAAAGAGTAAAGTGCACATTTTCACAGATATGTTCCCAGAAGGGACACACAGGAGGTGGGGAAAGGCCACCACATCACAAGTAACCCAGCTGCCTCAGTATTTAGTGCTGTTTTCTGACATGGGTCTCTTGGTGTGTCAAGCTGGATTCTAGGCCTGTTTCCAAGATGATACCATGCTGTCCAACCCCCAGTAACCACTTCCTTCAAATATTTTTCTCTGACTCAGATATATTGACTCTACAGACAGAATTGGATCTGAGGGGCATAAACTGGCCCAAATGCTACGTGCGTTTGTTGGTAAACAGACTGAGAATTCTGGATGTGCACGGGCCCTTGCTCTCCATGTCCCCACTTGGCTCCCTTGCATGAAATGGCCCAACTTGGTCCCCACCCTGGGCACACTCTGCACCACCCAGTCACCTCTCCTCCCTCCAAGCTCAGGGTGTCACTAGAGAGACTGGATCCTAATGTTTTTCAGATCACTTGTGATTCCTGTGTTAGTCCATGGGAGGATCCTGCAACCAAACTTGGGGTGGGACATCAGGGCAGCCCCAGCACCACCAATGTCCCTACAACCTAGGGACTTTGCTCTGTCCGTGGGTCAGCTCCATGTTTGATCTATGATCACTGGACTGGGGACAGGAGTTGTGGGCTTGACTCTGTGCTTTCCTAATGTGTTGTATGATCTTGGATTAAGTCATTTTGTTACTCTGGGCCTCCTTGGTGGCCCAGTCTGTGGAATGTGGGGCTGAACTTCCCTGAAATTCTTTATGATTGGGTTTTCCAATTCCTAATCCATGCATCTCTGAGATTTTCCTAGATCCAAAGTTTCCAGTGGTGAGGCCAGTCCAAGATGGTGTTCTGTACATCATCTTCCACGGCCCAAGGTCAAGGAGCTGGAGCCAAGGAGTGGTGATTCCCCCTTTTGTTTCCTCCTTAAGAGCTTTTGCCCAGGAAACCCCTCTCAGGGGTCATGATCATCCAGTAGGGACAAAACCCTGATGGACCCCAGGGTCTAATTTGCCTTCCTTCTCTTGTCCTGCTTTCCCACTAGGAAGATACCACCATGGTGGTACCCAACCCAGCCCAGGCTTTGCCTGTGATATGGAAATGGTGTGGAGTGACATTTAGCATCTCTCAAGATGCAGGATGTACTTAGGCCTTGCTGGTGATGCCTAGGGGGCCAGTGGCAGGAAGGAGCCCAGGACCAGTGTCCAGAGACCTATAGCCTCAGGGAGGAGGAAGTAGGCATGTTGAAACACAGAGATTGCAGCCACCTTCCAAAATAAGCAGTTACTTACTTTGTGTTATTAGGGAGATTCCAGAATAGCTTTGATCCTCAGTTTCCTCATCCATTGATGGAAATACACCGTATTGCCATATGGGTGATACAGGCTGTTGTGATAGGAAAACCCTGACCTCAGTAGCTCAGCCCAATATATTTATTTCTTGTTCACATAGAATCCAATAGGGTAGTGGGAGTCTGCTCCATGTGGTCATCAAGGGATTCAGACTAACAATGCACTGTCCTTTACTTCTGGCTCTCAAGATTGTATGGATGTCAACACCGAGAGGTAGAAGGTAGATGGTAGAAGGGAGAGAATGTGGAGGAGGAAGTGGGGAGTTCATCACTTCCACTCCCATCCCATTGGCCAGGACTCAGTCACATGCCCACGTAGAGTTGAGAAAGTCCAGGATAACAGAATTCCTAGGTGGGTAGCTTCTTCCAACAAAAACTCCACACCATGGAAAGGGAGTCATACCTCTTTGGCAGATAGCTAATCATCCATGCCAAAAGCATCTACCTCCAGTATTGTTAGGAATATTTATAAATCAGAGAACATAGAAATGGGCCTGGCATTCATAGGTGCTCAGTAAATACCCGTTTTCCCATGTTCTTCTCAAGCAAGGAAACCCCACTTCCGGTTTGCTTAACATCTCCATTTAGATCAGCTGCTTGGAGCCTGCTGTCGCCCATACACTTGTTGCAGGTGCGTGCTCGGCCTTGGTCTGGCTCAGCCAAACCCAGCTGGGCAGTTCCTCCTGGCTGAGCCCAGCTGTGGCTCCTCATTAGCACACTCTTCAGGAGATGCCTGTGTGCCAGCAGCAATTCCACGGCCGTAATGATTGGCAGTCCTCATTTCTTGAATTTGTAACCCTGGAGTCAGGTGGCCATGGCCAGAGCTGGCATTTCCAAAGTCCAGGCTTGTTTCTTCTCAACATTTTTAGTTGGTTGGAATGGAGGGAGGGTGAAGCAGCAAGGTCAGGGAGGAGGTGTGGCAGAGGGAGCTTTCCTCAGGATTCTTAGGCAGGAGCCCCTTGCCAGGGGTTTCAGTATAAGTGATGAGATTTGTTGGCTGGGGCTAGGATTGGAGAATTGGTAGGGGCTGGCAGTGGAGTTCTGGAAATCCTAAAGAGGAAGAATCAGTGTTATATCCTGGTTTGCCCAGGACCTATCTGGTTTTAGCTCTGAAAGTCCCATCTCCAGAGAACTTCCTTCCATCCCAGTCCCATGCATACAGGGACAGTTAGTCACTTTGGCACTAGATATAGAACAATAAAGGAGAAAGAGTGTGAACCTTGGAGTCAGACAGGCCCAAGTCCAAATTCCCGGCAGCACTATATAGTCTGTATTTGCTATAGTCCTCGGTTTTCTCATTAATGAATGCACAGAGCAATTTCCATGATTAGGTAAAATAATACATTCATGCATCATTTAGTGACAGGGATTTCTGTGTTATGCAAATATCACAGAGTGCACTTACCCACACTTAGGGCCTATGACATCACTAAGCGATGTCGTCTTACAGGACTGCCATTGCATATGTGGTCCTCCCTTGCTACGGAGTCCCCCTTCCCTTGGGAGGGGGCCCTAGAGTGTACATTTCTTTTTTCTTTTTTTTTTTTTAAATTTTTTTAGTTGTAGATGGACACGATCTCTTTATTTTATTTATTTTTATGTGGTGCTGAGGATCGAACCCAGTGCCTCACACATGCGAGGCAGGCACTCTACCACTGAGCCACAATCCCAGCCCTAGAGTGTACATTTCTGACAGCATCTCAGGCGATGCCACTGGTCCATGGGAGCCTTTGAGAACCACAGTCTTGGGTGGTTTTTCACAGTGTCCTGTGCAATGGAGTCAGGAGACCAGGTTGCAAGTCTCTTCTCTGCCTCTTGCTAATGGTATCAGTTTAGGTATGTCACCTTATCCCCAAGCCTTAGTTTCCTTCCTTCAGTTGGAAGTGGAAACACCTGCTTTTGGTACCTGGGATCAGATTGGACATGTGTTCAGGTGTTACAAGTTGTTTGATAACTGCATAGTTTGGTTTATAGCTGGTCATTTCTTCCCTGGGCTATTTTTCCTTTGTCTCTGGTAGACTGTTCTAGTCTTCTCCTTTTAGGATGTGACAATACACCTCTGCATCTTTTATATAAAAAGTACCAGATGCAGGGACAAGGACTCCTGTGGAGAGACCTAGTGTTGCAAACCAGTGGCTTCTCAAACAGGTAAAGTCATACTGATGCCTACCTGAGCCTGTCTCCCAGCAGGTCATGGGAAATAGTCTAGGAAAGGGATTCTTAGAAATGCTTTTAATGCAAGGGAAAAGTGCCTGGGCAACTTAAGGCTTTGGCCCTGGGGATCTAATGGAGTGAGTTGGGAGGGGGCAGTCATCTATATTTTTATGAACACATGTGTATGCACACTTCATATGGAGGTCTAAGCACACTTCATATGGAGGTCTACCAGGAAACAGATGTGCCTGGAAACTGGTGGACACAGACACATGATAGCAGGTGAGGATGAAGTATGGTTGACATTGACATTGTGTGACTAACACTGAAGTCAGCTCGAGGGGTCTGGCTGATGTAAGCATCTAAGGGAAGACTTGAGAAACAGTGAGCTAATTACTGCTAGACCCACAAAATTCTTTCTAGGGAGGGAATGACCTAGAATGCAAAATAGGCTTCATTTTGTATGAAAAACTGGGAAAATTCTAGCAAGAAAGGTACCAAAAAGGTGGGAATCAGTGGGGTGCTAGCAGAAGGTGAGGAAGGAGTTCAGAGTGTGGGAATGGAGAAGTGAATAGATGCCATTTGAAACTGTCCTGTTCTAGAACAATGCATGGTACACATCTGCATGTAGAGGTGTGCTCAGGCAGTCATTCGGCGATGAGCATTTATTGAGTAACCTACATTCTGCCAGGAGCGTCATCTTCCACCTATGCAGCCTGCAATTGCTTCCTAACTGGTTTTGGTGCCTCCAATTTCTTTCCACCTCTATCTAAAATAGAGATCTGATCGTATCACTGCCTGACTTTAAACCTTTCATGACTCGTGTATGTAATAAATACCCACACTCACTGTCACCATAGCATGGGACTTCTCTCAGTCCCTGGAGCCTGCCGTGCTCTCTCATGCCTTGGGCTTCCCTGTGAATGTCCCCATTGTCTGGGTTGCCCTTCCTGACCTAGGCAGCCCAAGCCATCCTTCCTAAACCCCTCTTCAGATGTGAGCCTTCTCAGGGTCCAGCCAGCGGACCCATTAACGGTTGCTGGACTGTAGGATGTCATCAATTCTGAGCTAGACCACAGATTTAAGACGTCTGTGAACATTTAGGTGGTATTTCATAATAATAAACACCACTTTAAATTGGACCTCCATTAGTGATCCAATATATTCCAAATTCAGAAACTTGGTCATGTGGACAACGCGTTGTTTCTCCCGTAGGCTGCGGCTTGTGATTTCAGTCACACAGAGCATTAGACTTTGACTTGCTCTGGGTGTGGCTGATCTCTATAATGTGTGCCTCTGGGACTTGGGGCCTTCTCTCACTTGGTGGACACTTGCCAACTGAGTGACTGGCTGGCTGAGGTCTACTGGGGACATACAACAAACCAGACATAGGACTCGCCCTTGTTCACAACACTCAAACTTTAAATCCTGAAAGGCCTTGATATTCATTCTTCGTTTTTCATCATAGAATAACTGCAAAGGATAAAATAACCTACAATTATCTTTCTAACTTATAGCTAAGGGAGTCAAAAGGAATGGGGCAATGGTTCCATGATCAGACATCGTACTAAGGAGCTTTCGGGAAGGTGTATGTTTGCAGGAGGCTGTGTTAGCTGTACAATGACTGGCAGGTGCTTCAGGCATTCAGAACGCAGGACCAGGGGTGCCAAACACAGTGAAGAATCGACTCACTCCAAATGTGGCAGTACCCCCATGTTGGCCAGTCTCTACAATGGCCCCAGTGACCCTCCTCTCAAATATCCACACCTCCTGCAGCACTCTCTCACGTGGTCTGTGTGACCAATAGTGTGTTACAAAAGTGGCGATGTCACTTCTGAGATTTGGTCATTAAAGAATATGGTTTCTGTCTTGGGCTCTCTGCCTTAGGTCACTGGCTCAGGGAGGGCCATCGAGTTGTGAGCAGCCATATGGAGATGCCCATGTGGTGAGGAACTGAAGCCTCCAGCCAACAGCCAGAAGAATCCAGGCCTGATGCAGCAGCTTGAGCTAGCTGGACACACACTCTCCCGCCCCAGGGCAGCTTTGCTGAGACTGTAGCCATGGCCCGCAGCTCTGTAATCTCATGAGAGACCCTGACCCAGAATCACCCAGCTCAGCCATTCCTAGATTCCTGAACCTCAGAAGCTGTGTGAGGTTAAGTGATCATCATTTTAAGCTGCTCAGTCCCAGGATGATTTGCTATGTGGCAGTAGAGAACTAATTCAGCCCATTAAGAGACCCTGGTAGTCTGATTTCTGGGGGAGCTCTCAGGAACCCTGTGAGTGGAGCTGGTCCTGAGAGGCCCTGCCTGCTGCCCTAGGAGCTGTGGCTCCGTGCTTCCTGGCCCCTCTATGGCCCTGTGTCCCTCTCTCTGCACCTCTCCAGGAGCCCGGGGCTGAGGGGAAGCCCAGCTGCGGAAACAGCCCTGCCACTGTCTCCTGGTTGTGACAGTGACAGGACCCGCTGGGCACAGCTCCGGCCCGCACAGGCTGTGCTTTATTACAGCCCTTCTTGTTTTTCAAATCCTCTTTCATTTTGTATGAGCAGACAGATGCGAGGGCCTCGCCTGCTCACACAGGCTGCCGTTCTGGGAAAAGAGAAAGATATTTTGTGTTCCCCTCTCTTTCTATGGAGGGCCAGACTTCTTCTTGCTTTATTTTTTCATGTGCTTTTTAAAGGGGCGATTGTCCTCCTCCTGTGGACAGCCCACCCCCACACACAGCCTCTACTCTCTGCAAGGGCAGGTGTCTGGAACCTGCCCTTTTTAGCCTGGGTGACCTTGAACCAATGCTGTATCTTCTCCGAGCTTTAGATTTTGCATCTTCAAAATGGGGATAGTAATAGGTGGCCCATGAGATTTGGAGTAAGATCAGGAACATGAGAGCACTTTGTAAACTTGCATGGTTCTGTCACTGAGTTCTGTGGGACCTTGGACACACTGCTTTGCCTCTCTGGGCTTCAAGTTCTTCCTGTCTGCTCCCTTCCTTTTCCTGATGAAAGGAGACCCCTCCAGACCTTCTGGTGGGGATGGTGGCAGTGAGCCCTGGGAAGGGGAATGCTGTGGGCCCTGGAAAGTCCACTTTACTCCCCCAGATAAGCTGCAGGGCCAAGTGATGTTGTGTAGAGGAAGCTGAGGAGTGACCTCAGGGAGGACAATGAGGATCTCTTCACAGCCTGAACTGTGGTCCCTAGCCCCAGGCTTTCTCACAGGAAGGTGACTCCAGTCACCCACAGCCCTGACTGCCCAGCAGCCAGAGGCAACAATAGCAGCTTCTGCCTCTGGGTTTTTCCAGGCTTCCCATTTTCCAGAGTGTCACATGTCTGAGTGTGTGTCCTCCAAAGCCCAGGCCCCATCCAGGCCCTCCTACACCAGGCTCCCTTCCGTTGTCCATCTACCCACTAATCACTCACTCCACAAATATTTGTAAAGCTCCAGTTATGTGGCAGGCCCTGGAGATATAGTGGGGGACAATACAAGCATTGAACTTTTGGAAAAGAACAGGAAATGATATCAAATAAACGCAAAAGCTATGGAGGAAGAGATCATGGAGAGGGAACAAGAGCGTGGGGTGGGGTCTGGGAAGGCTTTGCTTAGGCATTGACAGTTACACAGCCGCTTAAAATAGGAGGAGTTGATCAGGCAAGGCAGGGGGAAGAGTCCAAGGTGGCCCAAGTCCACCCAGAGCTTGGTTGCTTGCTGGCAATGGAGAGGAGAGTTGGGGAGATGGTAGAGGCCACAGGGGATTTCTGAGCTTTTTCAGAGAATGAGGATGGTTCCATTTGGGCCTGCTGTCTCGCTCCACTTTTCCCGCCATCAGATTCCCCCACCCCTTCAGTGGTTTTGCTTCCCAGGGAAACACCTTACCAGAGCTCAGTAAATCAGGGTGACAGCCATGCCTTTGGGATGTCCTGACAGTGAAATCACTGAGCAGTGACTTAGAGGGGTGGGAGGAGAAGGGTGACTAAGAGATGACTTCTCCAGATGGTCCCCCAAAAGACAAGATTCATATCTGCATGCAGTTGGTCCCTGGAACTGGAGGCCCCAAAGGGCTCCCTTCTAATAATTCCCTTGTCCCATCCCCACTCCCATCCATACTTCCCTCCCTGACCACATGCCAGACTGCTGTCCCCTGCAGGGTGGTGTGACCATAGGCTTGGGGAAGGTTTCGTGGGCAGGTTTCATCCATAATTCTTTATTAATTCATGAACAGGCTGCCACCTCCTTGAACTCATCCTTGCAAAGCAGCCAGTCACAGGGAGCAGAGGCCCACAGGACTGAGCTGTGTCCCTCGCCATCTTTGCAGAGGCCTCACCTTTGCTAGGGTTTCTACTTGAAGCAGTGCAGGGCCGGGCTGCCTCCTTTGGCTTTGTTAGTGGTTTGCAGAGAGCCTACTGTGTGCCACTGCATAGGCCTACATGACAACATTTGGGCACTTTCTGCAGGAGTTGGACAGTGTGGAACCAGATCAGGGACTGGCTACTCTCTAGTCTTGTCAGCTGTGCAGGACCAAGGACCCCTTCTATCCCCTCCCCCACCACTGTCATTTTGAGTTTCCCAAGGACCTGGGCTAGGACAGGCTAAAATGCCTCTTGCTAGTTGGCTACCCTCCAACCTCATGCACTCTGTTGCTGCCACCGTTCAGGATGGCCATCCTGCACACCCTCCTGACCTTCCTGCCTCCCCCATGGGCCACAGGCCCCCTCTTTTCGCTCTTGCCAGTTCATCCCCAATGATGATATTCTATTTATAAATAAATCACTGCGATCTTTAATTGCAGACTAAATAATTGCTCCATTTTATTTAAATGTGGCTCTTGGAGGCTCTGGGAACAATTAAAAAAAACATAGGGCAGTGCTGGGTGCATGTTTTCAAGCACATAATTTTTTTTTATTATTATCATACCGATGTTTGTAGGATCTGAAAAAAAGAAAGCATGCTCCTCCTCCCAAGCCAGTCATGCATGGTTTACGTGCAATAATAACAATAATAATGGTAACAATAATCATTCCTGGCCATTTTTGGGTTTTTACACGTGGCTCCCAGGGAAGCTGGGCAGTTGCCACGCATTTTCCAGGAGGAAAGAGATGGGAGCAGCCCCTGCCGCCATCCGTTCAGAGGGTTTTTTGTTTGTGTGTTTGTTTGTTCGGGATTTATTTATTTATTTATTTATTTATTTATTTATTTATTTATTTATTTATGCTGAAAATTGAACCCAGGGGTGCTTAACCACTGAGCCATATCCCCAGCCTTTTAAAATATTTTACTTTGAGACAAGGTCTCGCTAAGTTGCGGAGGCTGGCTCTGAACTTGTGATCCTCCTGCCTCAGCCTCCCGAGCCACTGGGATTACAGGTGTGCACCACCATGCCCAGCTGGTGTGGGGTTTGATGTGGGCAGAGTAGACCTCCTGTGGGTGCTGAAAAGACCGAGCAGGTTCCACCATCTCCCCTGGATAACACTCACTTGTCTAGACCCACAGTCTTCATCCAGAGCCAGAGAGCTGGGTGGAGCCTCGCTGTCCTTTAGTTCAAGCTCTCCTTTATGTAATGGAGGCTTCTGGGTCCCAAGAAGTGATCTCTCCGTAGGTCACAAGGCTGGTTAATGACAGAACCAGAATTAGGAGAGCAGAGTGCTCAGAACCAGGAAGTCCTGGGTCTGATGCCTCCTGCCACATCACTTTCGGCAAACCTGGTCATGTTTCTCAATTTTTAGTGCCTGTTTCTTATTTCGGAAACAATTAGTAATAATGGTGCTTGTTTATGGTGAGGAATAAAGACTGTAATATATGCAAAAGCTTTCAGCACAGCACCTGTATGCAGTAGATGCTCAATCAATGTTAGTCTTTTGTTTGCAAAGCTCTTCAGTCTGCAAGTGTCTGCTGCTTATTTGCAAATGTCCCTGGGAGGGGCAGTCCCTTTGACCCTGGTGCTAGAAGACTTCTGGAGGACAGCAAGGCCCTTGAGCTTGGAGGGTACTTGTGGGGAGCAGGAGGAGAAGGACAACCCACCTGGAGCCGCTGCCCAGCCTGGCCTTGGATGGGCTGCACTGAGACACCCTCTTCTCCCCCATTCCTTGTGCATTTCTTCTCACTGCAGTATGTCCAGCTTGATCTGCCCAGATTCCGGCTGGAAAATGGCCTACTGGGTTGTTTAATTCACATTTCCTGAGTACCTACTATATGCCAGAAAGTGTTAGATACTGAAGCTACAAAGACAGGAGAGAGGTGGCTTCTGTCCTCAAGGAACATAAACACTGCGGTGAAAGAAGCTTTTATTTAAAGTTAAGTGACAGGCAGAGCTACTTGCAAGGAACTATGAGGGCCTGAGAAAGCATGAGATAGCAAACTGCCTGCTTCTGGAGCTCAGGGAGGCCATCCAGGGAAGCCGGCAGAGTGGGGCCTTGAAGGATGTGTACGAGTTGGTCAAAGGAAGTTCACAGGGAGAAGGTGCAGTGGGACCCAAGGCTAGGAGCAGCAACTAGGTGTGCTGCCCCGTGGCCTTAGTGGTTTGGAATTAGGGGCCCTGCGTTGTTAGGAACAGTAGGAGATAAGACTGGAGAGGTAGCGGGGATCTGCAGATGACTTTCCAATGCCCAGGTTGAAGTCTTTAGGCCATAGGCAGGCAACACATACCCCGTCTATTCTGGAATCAGAACTTCTTGGGTAAACCAGAGGGCTACACTTTTTCTATTGGACTTTTTGCCCAGGCAGATCTAAGGGCCCCTTCCATGATGATCAGCCCCTCTGGGTAAAACAGGGCAAGCATTCCCCCTGCCTTTTTATGCAACCCAGGATCTCATACATGCTAGGCCAGCCTGGATTTGAAAAAAATAACCCTTTTGCCAGGCATGGTAGTACATACCTGTAATCCTGGCTAAGGTAGGAGGATCACAAGTTCAAGGACAGCCTCAGCAGCTTAGCGAGAACCTTTCTCAAAATTAAAAATATAAAAAGGTTTAAGGATGTAACTTAGTGGCAAAGTGTCCCAGAGTTCAGTCTCCAGTACCAAAAGGAAAAACAAAAGCACTTTTATTGGGATACAATTCACATATAATTCATTTATTTGAAGTGTACAATTATATGATTTTCAGTATATTTGCAGAGTTTATGCAATCAACAACACAATTTTAAAACATCTCATCACCCTAAAACTCAACCCCACTATTAGCAGTCATTCCTGTCCCTCAGCCCCCTACACCCTGGCCTAGGCAAACTGATTCCTGTCGATATAGATTCTTCTCTTCTGGGCATTTCACATAAATTAAATCGGACAATGCGGCATGTTGTCTCTGACTTTTTGCACTTAGCCTACCGTTTTTGAGGTTTGTCTATGTTATAGCACGAATCCACATTTTATTCATCCATTCATTTGTTGATGGTCGTTTAGTTTGTTTTCACTTTGGGGTGATTATGAAAAATGCTACTGGGCTCTCCTAAAATTATCTGTGGTGACACATTATATGTGATGGTTACACAACTCTGTGAATATACAAAATAACCACTTAATTGTACACTTCAAATGGGTGAATTTATGGTTTGTAAATTTTATCTCAATAAAACTGCTATTTGAATGCCGCGGTCCCTGGATTCCGTTCCCAGCATTAAAAGAAAAAAAGAAAATGAAAAATTCTGCTGTATATATTTGTATATAAAATTTATTTTCATTTCCCTTGGTAGATGGTGGGGTCAGGTAGGATTCTATGTTTAACCTCTTCCAATTTCTTCCTGTCACCTCCAACTCTTGTTACTGTGTTAGTTCCTACAGTTGCTGTGACAAACTACCACAAATTTAGTGGCTTAACAGAAATTTATTGTCTCATGGTCTGAAGGTCAGAAGTCTGGAAAGGATCTCATGGGGCTAAGATCAGGGTGTTATAAGGCGGTGCTCCTTCTAGAGACTCCAGGGTTGGTTCTGTTTCTTTGCTCTTTCCAGCTTCTAGAAGCCCGCATTCCTTGGTTCATGGCCCCTCCAACTTCAGAGGCAGCCATTACATCTCTCTGGCTTCTGTTTTCATTGCCAGCTCTCCTTCTCTCCCCTCCTGCCTCCCTCTCTTACTTAGAGAAGCCCCATGATCATATCAGGCCCATTTGGATAATCCAAGTGGGATCGGATCATCTCCCCATCTTGACATCTTTAATGTAATCATACCTATGAGCTTCCTCTTGCCAGGTGAGGTTGCAGGGGGTCAGGATGGTGGACCACTTGGGAGGGCCATCATTACTTGGTCTACACAATAGCCACCATAATGTATGAAGTGGTATCTAGTGGTTATAATTTTTTTGGGGGGGTACCGGGTATTGAACTCAGGGGTACTCAACCACTGAGCCACATCTCCAGCCCTATTTTGTGTTTTATGTAGAGACAGGGTCTCACTGAGTTGCTTAGCACCTTGCTGTTGCTGAGGCTGGCTTTGAACTCGTGATTCTCCTGTCTCTGCCTCCCAAAGTGCTAGGATTACAGGCATGCGCCACCACACCCGGCTTAGTGGTTGTAATTTTTATTTCCCTGATGGCTAATGATGTTGAGCATCTTTTCATGTAATTATTAGACACATATATATCTTCTTTAAGGAAATGTCTATTCAGCTCCTTTGCCCATTTTAAAATTGGGTCATCTTTTTATTATTAAGTTATAAGAATGTCATATATACATGTTCTAGAGACAGATCCCTTGCAAAATATATGATTTGCAAATATTTTCACCCATTTTATGGGCTGTCTTTTCACTTTCTTGATAGTATCCTTTGAAGCACAAGATGTTTTAATTTTGATGAAATCCAATTAATGTTTTTTTTCTTTTGTGCTCCTGCTTTGAGCTAAGAAACTACTAAGAAATCACTGCCTAATCCAGGCTCATGAAAACTTATCCCTATGTGTTCTCTAAGAGTTTCATATTTTTAGTTGTAACATTAGGTCTTTGACTATTTGAGTTAATTTTTTCATGGTGTGAGGTAAGATCCAACACCACTCTTTTGTACATGGATATCCAGTTGTTACAGCATTGTTTGTTGAAATGATTATGTCTTTTCTCCATTGAGTGATCTTGGCACCTTTGTCAAAATCCATTGACCCTAATTGTCAGGATTTATTTCTGGGCTATTTCTACTCTATTACTCTAAATATCTATTCTTATGCCAGTACCCACTCTCTTGGTTACTGTAGCTTTGTAGTAAGTTTTGAAATCGCATCAGGAAATGTGAATCCTCCAGCTTTGTTCTACTCCTTTGTGCCTCAAGATTGTTTTGGCTACTTTGAGCCCATTGTAGGTTTTTATGAGTTTTGCGAGCAGCTTGTTAATTTCTACCAAGAAGCCAGCTTGAATTCTGATAAGGACTTTGTTGTTGGATCTGTAAATCAATTTGGGGAGTATTGCCATTGTTTTTCCTTTTGGTACTGGGGATTGAACTCAAGGGTACTCAACCACTGAGCCACACCCCCAGCCCTATTTTGTGTTTTATTTAGACACAGGGTCTCACTTAGTTGCTTAGCACCTCGCCATTGCTGAGGCTGGCTTTGAACTTGCGACTCTCCTGTCTCATCCTCCCAAAGTGCTGGGATTACAGGCGTGTGCCACCGTGCCTGGCCAGGGAGATTACCATTTTAACAATATTAAATCTTCAGTCTATGAACATGGGATGTCTTTTCATACATTTAGATTCTTTAGTTCCTTTTAATAATGTTTTGGGGTTTTAAGTTAAAATTACTCCTAAATATTTTATTTATTTATTTATTTTTGTACAGGAAATTGAACCCAGGGTCATTGTGTCACTAAGCTACGTCCCTATACATCTCTTACCATTTTTATTTTTTATTTTGAGACAAGGTCTTGCTAAGTTGTTTAGGGTTTTACTAAATTGCTGAGGCTGACCTCAAACTCAAATCCTTCTGTCTCAGCCTCTCAAATTGCTGGGATTAGAGGCATGTGTCGCTGTGCCCAGCTATTTTATTATAGAGTTATTTCTTATTTTCACTTTTTGATTGTTTGCTGTGAGTGCACAGAAATGCAGTAGAATTTTGCATATTGATATCATACTCTGCAAACTTACTGAATTCATTTATTAGTTATAATAATTTTTCAGTGGATTCTTTAGGGTTTTCTATACACACAGTCATGGTTTTATTTCTTCCTTTCCAATCTGGATGTTTTTTATTTCCTTGTCTTGCCTAACTGCCCTGGCTAGACTCTCCAGTACAGTGTTGATCGAAGTGCTAAAAAGGGACTTCCTGTTGTTCCTGGTCTGAAGGGGAATTCATTCACTCTTTTACCATAACATATGATGTTAGCTATAGATTCTATGAAGTTGAGGAAATTTCCTTGTATCATAGTCTGTTGAATATTCTTGTCATGAAGTAATGTTGAATTTTATCAAACTTTTTGATGTGCCTATCAATAAGATCATGTGGTTTTATCTTTTATTCTTTTGATGTGATGATATATTTGATTGATCAATTTTCTAGTGTTAAACCAACCTTACATTCCTGAGATAAATCCCTCTTGTTCATAGTATATAATCTTTTTATATGCTTTTAGATTTGGTTTGCTAGCATTAGGCAACCATTCTGATATCAGGATTACCTGGGGACAGCAAATCACTCTTCCTTCCTCCTAAACCATCCCACAGATTCATTTGCCAAAATTATCCTTACTTCATTTGGCTCTGTCCTGCCAGTATTAGCTCACAGATTGTTAGCTGAAGGCAGTGAGAGTGATCACCCTGAGCCTCTTGCCTTTGGGCTTGGCTCAGATGTTCTCCTGGGTGGGAAGCCTTTCCAGTGGCCCCCTTCACTGCACTGTGCTCTCCTGGTCCTTGGCATAGGACTTGTTGCCGGCTAGTTGCTCTCCCTCTGGTTATCTGTCTGTCTGCCCTGATGGAATGCCAGCTCCAAAAGCCTGGGGTCATTATCCTATTTGCCTAGCAACATTCTCAGTGTTTGTTAAATGACTTGTGTCTACCTGCCCAACAAGATTCTAGGAAGCAAATGTTTGGGGACCTGTAGAGGTGATTCAGTATCTTGATCTAATGTAAATGGCTTTGAAACATTTTTTTAAAGAGGCAAAATCCTTATTTCAAATGGAATCCTACATAAACCCCTGGTGTCTAAACATACAAAGGGGTTTCTGGAGCTGAGGCAGGGCTAGGAGCCTGGGCCCACTGGGCTTCATCTTCCTTCCATTGCCTGCTCCATGGGGGATCCTCAGGGAGCCCACCAGAGACCCTGTGACTTCACAGGCCAGAGTTTGGAAACTACAGTGCTGTGAGAAGAGCCCTGTGATGTCTCCATCTCAGTGATCTTGGTCATTTGGTCTCCCCTCCCCAGACCTGGTTCCTTCTCCTTAAAGGGAAAGCTGCACCCTGTCAGAATGGGCATAAGGTGGTATGATGTAAGCCTCTCCTGCATCCCAGCTGGTCTGGGAGCTCTGTCCTGCTGAACCCACAATCCACACAGAGCTGCAGGAGCCTCCGTGGAGTATGAGGAGCAGCCATTCACCACCCTAGGATGAAGCAACCGTTGAGGACTGTCTCAGCCCTGCCTGGTGCAGTTTAAACTGGCACAGTCTTGATCCCTGACTTAGCAAAGGTAGGTGGAGTTGCAGTCATGGTTAACTCTTAAGATTTATCTGTACTCTTCCTCAGATTCTAAGCCAAGTGATTAAAAGGGCAGTTTTGTCTCCTGCTGAGTGGCACTGAAGGTGTGCATAAGGGACAGGCTAGAAGGTGTGGGACAACAGGGTTTTAAGAGTGGGTGACCCCGTCACTGAGTCCCCCTTGCTGGAAGCATTCTGTGGTCCATCCAGTCTTGTTGAGTACCTTTGTATTATTCAGAGATAACTTTCTGTTCCAAGCCAGCATCTTCACAGAGTCTGGGATAATGTACACGCAGAGAAATAAACCAGCTAGCTCCAGTATGGCCAGAGAGGCAGAAACCAACTGCTCTGAGCAGACCAGGGCTATACCTGGTATGGGCTGAGTGTCTATGAATGTTGGCATTCTTAACCCTGCCAATACCTGACTGGCTGCCATCCCTCACCTGATGGTGTAAATCAGAGGTTCATTCCATTGACTTAAGAATTTGCCCCAAGTTAAAAGGCACATGCGTTGGATCTAACACGCTAAGCCCAGCAGTCACATCCACTTTAGGGTGAGGAAGGGAACTCATCCGTTCTGGAGAAAGGTTTTCTCTTGGGGAAGGTGAAGAGTGTGTTGCTCTCAGGATGAAAGGAGAGAGGGAAGGTGCTCGGGTCCTGGTCAGACCCCCTTGGGCGGTACCTACTGTTTTCCTGAGGTTTGTCTATAATCCCATAACTTTTCAAAGGGCTGGCATGGTTTTGGTGGTCACAGTTGGAGGGGGTAGAAAACGTATCATCAACGATGATGACGGTGAACCAGGGTTGAAATCCTAGCTCTTGTACTGGCCAACTGTGTGACCTTGGGGAAATTATTGAACCGCTCTGCACCTCTATCCTGTATTTATGAAATTATATTTATAAAGCGGAGGCAAGAGTAGTACCTACTTAATAGGGTTTTGCTAGAATTAATTTTCTGAGTCAATGAATGTAAAAGGTGCAGAACTTTCTGGCACACGTGGCAAATGCAGTACATATTCAAAGAATGTCAGCCATCATCACTGCTAAGGGCCAGCATTTGCTGAGTGCTGTGGCCTGATCTCAGGCTGCTTCCTCCTGGGGTGCAACATG
>PVHX01023244.1:0-26077 GCA_004024805.1 Geosciurus inauris
TGTAATCTGCTTATAATTTTGTGCAAAGTTAGAAAAATTATGATTGTAATAATTTTTTTTTCTATTTGCCTCAACAAATGTTTTCAGTGAATAGTGTGTACAGCTTCTGAAAATTTGTTTTTTTTTTCTGTTATGTTTGATAACATGTATTTAAATGCAACTTTTGAGAAAAATAAATAAAAATTAAAATTAAAAAAAATAAATAAATAAAAAAAATAAAAAGCTACCCCACATCCCACTTTAGATCCTTCAATATAATATTTACTCCTGCTCTTCATTTCTTCCTTTATTGAATCCCAATGCTTCCCAGAATCACCTACAAACCAACAGCATGTTTAAGCTCTCTGTAGCCTCAGCCATAAGGGATTTCAGTTCCTCCCAGCAGCCTTGCCCTGTCTCCACACCAGGCCTGTGGCATGTTGTTCTTTGTGCTTGGAAAGACTTCCCTTCTTCCTCTTCACCTGGAAACCTAAGGCAGTGCCCTCCAGGAAGCCTAAGTTATATGTAACTCATTTGCGTGACACGACACTAGTATCCACACTAGCATCCCTGTGTAGCTTCTTTCCTCCCCCACTCCCTCTGAGTGTGGGCTGAACCTAGTAACTTCTACAGAATTAGAATATGACAAAAATAGTGAGAAGTGACATTTCTCTTGCCCTCTCACTCTGTTGACATTTGCTACCATGCTGTGAACCATGCTATGGAGAAGCCCCTTTGGGAAAAAAAAAAAAAAATGGAGGGAAGTTTCTAAGCAGTAGCCAGCCCGGATTTGAGGCTCTTAGTCCACCAGCCCGTGAGGAACTTAATTCCTCCAACAGCTAGCGAGAGAGACTGAGGCCTGATCATTCTAATCACGTTCCAGACCACATGTGTTTTCCTTTCAGCTGATGAGGGATGGGCTCGGTGCCTGCTGCAACACTGAAAATAACAAATGCTTTACTAGTTAGCTAGGTATCCCCTAATCCAGTTATAGTGATACCCAAAGTCAGCCATCACAATAGTCATAATCGACCAACACACTGACCACACAAAGTGTAAAACTAGTATGATATACCCCATCACTGAATTATACATACTTTTATAATTTCTAACATGTAGGCTTCAAGGTCTGTTAAGGTAGGGCCATTTTCACCATGCTTACAAACAAGTCTATGGCTGGCTCTAGTACTATACCTGGTGACTGTGATTGATGCTCAGTATATATTTGATTTTAAAAAAATATGTTTGAGTTTATAAGGAACCCCAGTTTTCCACAAAGTGCTATACTATGTGATAGCCTCACCAGCACTGGATGAGTTTCTGTATTGCCACATCCTAATCAACACTTGGTTTCCCCAATCCTTTTACTTTTAACTATTCTAGTGGGCATAAACTGGTACTTATCTGCATTTCCCTCATGGCTAGTGATGTCATTATTACAACAACAAATGTTTACTAAACATCCTTATATTTTCTGTGAAGGTTCTGTTTAGTTTGCACATGTGGGGAAGGATTTGTGTTTTTAAATTGAGCTACAAAGTTTCTTTATACATTCTGGATTCAATTACTCTGTCATATAGCAAATTATATTCCCACTGTGTCTCGACTATTAACAATATCTTTTAATAAGGATTTTTAATTTTTTTCTTTTTTGGTACTGGGGATTGAACTCAGCGGTACTCAACCACTGAGCCACATCCCCAGCCCTACTTTGTGTTTTATTTAGAGACAGGGTCTCACTGACTTGCTTAGTGCCTCTCAGCCTCCCAAAGTGCTGGGATTATAGGCATGCACCACTATGCCCAACTGGTTTTTAATTTTTGTGAAGTCTATTTACTGATTTTTTTCTTATAATGCTAACACTTTTATCTTAAGAAACAGTTTCCATCTTTCTAAGACATTCTACTAATTTTTTTTTCTAGAAGGTTTATAGTTCTTACTTTTATGTAAATGTCTATTATTCACCTTGAATTAATTTTGGTGTATGATGTGAGGTATGTTCTAACATTTCTTTTGTTTCAAAGCAGTTAATGAATTGCTCTAGCAATTTCCTGCATTTTTAAACAAGCACTTCTTTTATCCCATGAAATTGCTTTGGTCCCTATGATGATATAGTTGATATTGGTCCATCGACTATATAAGTATGTGTCTCTTTTCCTGACAATCCATTTTGTTCCACTGATGTGTCTATATTCACCTATACCATATTTTCTTAATTATCGATTTTATAGTAAATCTTAGATCAGAGCATTAGTTCCCCAACCTACAGTTTCCAACCCCTCTTAATAGTCCATTCATGAACCCATGACTGCATTAATCCATTGATTAAATCAGAGTCTTCATGACCCAATCACGTCCCAAAAGCTCCACCTTGATGTACTAGGGACAAAACCTTTAACACATGAACCTTTGCGGGACATTTTGGATCCAAACTATAACAAAGATCATATAATCCAGAGGAAAAAAAATTCACAAGTCTAACATAATGTAAACAAATTATTGAATAAATAGAAAACTAGATAGATAGAGAGGAGAGAAAAGATGTGACTTCTTTCTAAAATTCTAAATTTTACAAAAAGATAGAAGGAATGAAATGAAGAGATGATGAGAAAATACACCAGTATTTGCTTCAGGCATAAACCAATGATGAAGACAAACATAATACTGAAATGAGTGGGCCAAACTTTAATGAGGACCAAGATAGTTAAACAGCCATAAAGTAAGCCCCTTAAAGTACTTATTAGTTTAATAAATGTTAATAAATATGTTGCTTTAACATGTCTTATTTTTTAAATACTCTTCCATGCAAGAAATGGAATTTATTTTTTCTCCCCTTGACTATGTGCTAGATTTAACGACTTGCCTGAAACAAACATAATTGTGGAGAAACTTGTATGACACTACCCTAATCAATTGATCAAATTTTACATCATCGCTTAACATAATGGTGATAACGTGTACATTTGATATGATGAGAAATGTACTTAACCTCTGTGGTATTCTTCCCAAGAACTCATAAACCCTGTCTGACTGTGACAGTGCATCTGGGGAAAAACTGAGGAATATGCTATAAAATATCTGACCAGTACTCTTAAAAACTGTCAAGATGATGAAAGTCAAAGAAAAATCTGTTGACTTGTCACAGGTGAGTGAAAGTTAAAGAAATCTGATCTGCATTGGGCATTGGACCCTAGAATAGAAAAAGAGCAGAGCTGAAAATCAGATAAAGCAGAACAAAACTGAACTAAAGTTAAATTATATTAATGTTGATTTCTTAGTTTTGATAAATGTACCACAGTTAGGGATAAGCAAGAACAATTTAGTAGTCATCATTATTAATATCCATAACAATTATTTCCAAGGAGATATAGGGTGCTCTTAGAGAAATCAAGGATATGTCTACACACAAACAGACCTCACAAGAATACCTATCAACTCACAGGTGCCAAAAACAAGCCCACCCACAGACCTCATCTGTTGGCCTACCCACAGGCCATGCCAACCAGCCAGCTCAGAAACCAGCTTGCTCAGAATCACTGGATGAGTGGAAGGTTGCAGGACTTTCCCCACCAAAGCCACACTATAAAGAGTGGACAAAGAAACTGTTTCTACAAATGCAAGACAACAAGAAAGGCTACATGGATCACAAAAAAAATCAGGAAAATATGACATCACACAAAGGAATACAATAAAATTTCAGGAACCATCCCTAAAGAAATGGACATCTATGAAACACTGAAGGAAGAATTCAAAACGATCATTTTTACAAAATTCTGTGAACACAAAGGAACATAAACAGTTAAAACTCAGGAAAACAATGAATGAACAAAATTTCAAGTTCAACAAAGAGATTAAAGTGATAAAAAAAATCAAATGGAAATTCTGAAACTTAAATTATAATGACTAAAATGACAAATCAAATAGCTTCAACAACAAACTAGATAAAACAGAAAAATCAATAACTCAAAGAATATTAAAATAATAAAGTCATTTTATTATCAGATTATATTGATATTTTATTATCAAATAAAAGTCATTTTATTATCAGAGTGGCAGAAATAAAAAATAATGAAAAAGAGTAAAGAAACTCTACTACAGTTAATGGGATGATATCAAGCAAATGCATTATGGAAAATTCACAACAAAAGGCTGAAAGCTTATTTAAACAAATAATGGTTGAAGAGTTCTCAAATTTGGAAGGAAAATGGACAGTCAGATTCACAAAAAAAGAACTAAAATTGTCAAAAGCCAAAAACAAAGAAGAAATTTTAAAAGCAGAGAGAAAAAAGAAACTCATCACATATAAATGAGCCTACACAAGACTATTGGCAGACATCTTATCAGAAATACCACAAGCTGGAAGATAGTGGAGTGATGTACTCAATGTACTAAAAGAAAAAAAACTTGCCATCCCGGAGTACTATACCTGGAAAAACATCATTAAAACTGAATGAGAAACATATTCTAAGACAAACTGAGGGAGTTTATCACCCTTAGCCCTGTCTTATAAGAAATGCTAAAGGAAGTTCTTCAAGTTAAAAATTAAAGGACACTAAGTTGCAATAACAAAGCATATCTAAGTATAAACCTCACTGATAAAGGTAAACTTATAGATACATACAGAACAATATGCATTGTAATAGTGGTACATAAGTCATTATTAACCCAAATACAAAAGTTAAAAGGCAAAGTATTAAGAATATAAAGATTTACTATTAGATACACAATATGAAAAATAAATTCAGATATTAGTAACAGTGTAAGCATGTATAATAAAAGTATATATTTTGTATGTGTTAATCATTTATCTGTGATGGGAAGTTTTATTCAGGTCTCATGGTAATCACAAAGCAAACAAACCATAGGAGAATTAAAGCATATCACCATAACAAAATCATCAAATCACAAAAGAAGACAGAGTGAAGAGAGGAACAAAAGAAACATAAAATAGATGGAAAACAACTACCAAAATAGTAATAAGTTCTTACCTATTATTACTTTAAATGCAAATTGATTACATTCGATCAAAATATATAGAGGTTAAGTATATACAAATTACATGCAATCTACAAAGAAACACTTTAATGACACATATGCTAAAGTAAAAGGATGGGAAAAAACCCACACAAATAGTAACCAAAAAAGAGCAGGCATGGTTATACTAATATCAGACAATGACTAAAAGTCACAAACTATCACAAGAGACAGATAGATATCATATAATGAAAAAAAGGTCAATTCAATAGGATAATAAAGTTATAAATATATATGAATTCCACATCAGAAACTCTCTATATATAAAACAAACATTAACAGATCTGAAGGAAAAAAAATAGCAATAAAATATTAGTAGGAAACTTCAATATCCTACTTCCAATAATGGATATATCATACACACAGAAAATCAATAAGGACACAGCCAGCTTGAACAACACTATATAACAAATGGACCTAACAGGCATAATATATAGTATTCCACCCAAGAGCAGAATACACATTGTTCTCAAATGCATGTGGAACATTCTCTAGGGTAGATTACATGTGGGGTCACAAAATAAATCTTAACAATTTTAAGAAGATTGAAATCATACTAATTATCCTTTCTGACCACAATGGACCCAATAAAAATATCAAGCATAAAGGTAAAACAGGAATATCATCATGCATGTAAAAACTGAAAAAACAAACTCAACTGCTGAGTCAAAGAAGAAATGAAAATGAAATTAGAAAATATCTTGAGAACAATAAAAACAACATAAGAAAATTTATTAGATGCAACAAAAGAAGTACTAAGAGAAATGTTAATAGTAATAAACATCTACATTCATAATCAAAGAATATTTCAAATGAACAACCTGATTTTACACCTCAAGGAGCTAGAAAAGAGCAAACCAGATAAACAATTAGCAGTGAGAAGGAAATACTAGAGGTTAGAGGGTAAACACAGAATAGAAAACATTAGAATAAAATCAACAAAACCAAGAGTTTGTTTTTTTTTAATACAAAATTGACAAGGTCCTAGCAAGACTAACATAAAAAGAGAAAAATCTCAAAAAGCAAAATCTGAAACAAAAGGGGAACATTACAACTGATGCCAAAGAAATGAAATATATCATAAGGGACCATTATGAACAATTATATGCTACAATTGTATGACCTACAAAAGAAAAGTAAACTTCTAGAAATATATAACCTATTAGACTGAATCCTGAAGAAACAGAAAGCAAAATCAGATTAATAACAAATGAGGAGACTGAATAAATAATTTGAAAACTACTCAACAAAGAAAAAAATAGGATGAAATGGTGTCGTAGGTAAATTCTATCAAACATTTAAAGACTTAATATCAATTTTTGTTAACTCTTCCAGGAAAAATGAAAGTGGGAATATTTCCAAACACATTTTACGTGGCTAGCCACTCTGACACAAACCAAGACTAACACATCAGAAGAACAGAAAATGAATTGGTCGTGCTGGCACATGCCCGTAATCCCAGTGGTTCGGGAGGCTGAGGGAGGAGTTTGAGGTCAGCTTCAGCAACTTAGCAAGACCTTGTCTCAAAAATTAAGAAAAATAGAAAGAGATAGGGGTGTGGTTCAGTTGTAAAGCGCCCTTATATCAAATCCCTACCTCCAAATAAATAAATAAACAAAACAAAATGATAGACCTAGACCATATTCCTGTTGAACATTGATACAATCCTCAACAAAATTATAGCAAACTAAGTTCAACAATATATTAATGGGGTCAGACACCAAGACCAAATGGAATTTATCCCTAGGATGCATGGATGCTTTGATATAACAAAAATCAATCAATGTGATATGCCACATAAATATAATGAAGGGTAAAAAAAATCACATGATCATTTTCAATAGATGCAAAAAAAGCACTTGAGAAAATTTATCACCTTTGGATGATAAAAGCAGTCAACAAATTAGTGGACTTATCTCAACACAATAAAGGTTTTATATGAAAAGTCCACAAGTAACATCCTATTCAATGTGAAAAATTGAAAGCTTCTCCTCTGGTTAGAAACAGGCAAGGACGCCCACTCTCAGCACTTCAATTCAATGAAGTAACAGAATTTTTGCCATAGCATTAGGCAAGAAAAAGAAATAAAAGACATCCAAATTGGGAAACAAGAAATAAAATCACCTCTGTTTGTTAATGATATGATTTTATATATAGAAAACTCCAAAAGTCCATAAAATGTTAGAACTTTTAATAAAGTGGGAAACAAAACAATGTATAAAGATCAGATCTGTTCCTATATACTAACAATGAGCTATCTGAAAAGGAAATCAAGAAAACCATCCCATTTATAATAACATTGAAAAGAATAAAGTATTTGGAAAGAAACTTAACCAAAAACTAGACTTTTTAACTAGACTTTTTAGCTAGACTTTTTGTCTAGACTTCCAGACAAAAACTACAAAACACTGGTGAAAGTCATTAAAGCACACACAAATAAGTGGGAAAACATCCTGTGTTCACAGATTAGAAAACTCAATATTGTGTCCATACAACCCAAATCTACAAATTTAATGCACTCCTTATCAAAATCCCATTGGCATGCTTTATAGAAATAGAAAAACAATTCATATAGAAACCCTGAAGAGCCAGAGCACTTTTACTTAAGACAAAAAGCTACAGGCATCGCAATTCCTCACCTCAAAACATATCATAAAGCTATAGTAATCCAAAGAGAATGATCTGGCATAAAAACAGACATATGGGACAGAAAAGGGAGCTCAGAAATGTACCCAAGTATATAAGATCACATGATCTTTGACAAGAGCTCTAAGATAACACAATGGGGGGAAAAGTCTCTTTGATATGTGGTACTGGGAAAACTGTATGTCTATATGCAACAGAATGAAATTGAATGTTTATTTCATAGTGCATGCAAAAATCAATTCAAATTAATTCAAAACTTATAAGAAAACCTGTAATCCATAAAATTTTCAGAAGAAAACTGAAAGGGAAAGTTCCAGAATATTAACTATGGCAATGATTTCTTAGCTAGTACAGAAATTGCAGGCAATGAAAACAAAAGAAGTAGAATTACATCAATCTGAAAAGCTTCTATGTAGCAAAGGAAAAAAAATGAAAAGGTAACTTATAGAAAGAAAGAATATTTGCAATCTGTATCTGATAAATGTTTAATATCCAAAATACATAAAGAAGTCCTACTACTCAATAGCAAACAGAACATCCGATTAAAAACAGGGCAAAGGAACTAAATAGACATTTCTACAAAGATAACAATACAAAGGGTCAATATGTATATGACAAGGTACTCAACGTTGCTAATTACCAGGGAAATGTGAATCAAAACAACAATGATATAGCACACATCTGTTAGGCTAGATATTATAAAACATTATCATCAGCAGCAACAACAAAGATTACAAAACCAAATGACCAACGTGAGTGGGTACAGTTACTGCTGAAAACAATGTGGAGATGCTCCTAAAAAAACCGGAAACATTAAAATAGAACTACCTACTACTTGATAGCAGAAATCTCACTTCTGAGTACAGACCTTAAGGAAACGAAATCCAGATTTCTAAAAAGTATCTGCACTCTCATGTTCATAATAGTCAAGAAGTAGAAACAACCTTAATATCTATCAATAGATGAATGGATAAAGAAAATGTGGTATATACATATAATGGAACAGTCTTCTGCTTTAAGAAATCCTGCCATTTGAAATACCATGAATGGGCCTGGAAGATATTATTAAGTAAATTATACCAGACACAGAAGGACAAATGCTACATGATGCCACTTATATGAAGAATCTAAACTGGCCAAACTCATAGAAGCAGATAGTAGAATGATGGTTGCTAAGGGTTGGAGGTAGCATGAGTCAAACAGTAGAAAGTTTCAGGTACAAAAAGGTAAGTAAGTCCTAGAGATTTACAGTATAGTACAATGCCAATATTAAAGTATTTTATTATATGCTTGAAATTTTGCTAAAATCTTATTTGCTAGATCTTATATTAGGTGTCCTTAGCACAAAATAGAAATAATAAATAACAAAATTTTGGAGGTGATTGACATGTTCGTGTCATAGATTACAGTGATGGTTTCATGGGTGTATACTTACCTCCAAACTCATCAAACTGTATACATAAAATATGTACAGCTTTTTGTTTGACAATTTTACCTCAAAAAAGCAGTTTTCTAAAAAAGGTCAATATCCAAAACCTACTCTGTTGTGATTTAGATAAGTGGGGTCCTCTAAAAGCACATGTGAGAAAATGCTTCAGAGTTCAAAAGTGAAATGATTGGTCCTTAACCTAATGAATATATTATAGATTAACTAGATAGTAATTATAGGTAGGTAGGATGTAGCTAGAAGTTGGTCACTGGGGGTGTGACTTTGGGGTTTACATTTTAACCCTGGTGAATGGAGTTCTCTCTCTCTCTGCTTCTTGATTGCCATGTCCTGAGCTGCTTTCCTCCTCCATACCCTTCTGCCATGGTGTTCTGTCTCATTTCAGGCCCAGAGCAACGGAGTTGGCCACCTGTAGACCGAGATCTCTGAAATCATGAGCACCAAATAAACTCTTCCTCCTCTAAAATTGTTTTTGTCAGGTCTTTTAGTCACTGTAAAGCAAAAGTCAACTGAAACACACTACGACTTTCAAAGTCTGGAAGATAACATTGTGTTTCTTAGGAAACAAAAGAAACGTATAGCTATCTTTTGGTGAGATGGTACCAAATTATTTCAAATTTTAACTTTCAAGCATTTTTAAAAGGACACACAAGATTTATACTCCCTCTAGATGCACCCAACTCAACATGGAAAAGTGATCAAATCTGTTTAGCCTTCCCTGGTTTCCATTAATATTGAGGTCAAGAAGCCACATGGCCATAAATCCACAAAATCAAATAAAGAAGAGTGGACAAAAAAGCCTAGCAAAATTCACAATGATGGAATTGGACAAAGGACTGATACAGCTACAACCCAGGTGTATGTGAGAAGAAAGGATAATCAAAAGAATGCAGAACCATGGGAGAATCTTGAAGCAAAGCACCCAAGTTTCCAACAAAACACCTGAAAAAGCAGGATGCCAGGCTATAATTTCTGATGGCACAAAGTTCCTAGTCAAATGCTCATTCTTAAATATAACTGGATAATACTTATTGACAAAAATTTGAAGAAAGAAAAATAAAAGGAAAAAGTCTACAATAAACAAGCAAAAAATGCCTCTGAGGAAGCCTGAGTAATTCAAGAAAATAAGAATATTTAAAACTAAAAACAAGAAAATGGTTCTGTAAAAAAGGAACAGCAAATAAATTAGATAATCAGAAAAAATGCAAAGCTAATAGTAAATATGTTTTAAAAATCAGTGTAAGATAAGAACATGGTGTTGAATAAATCTTCTACAAAGTGTTTAAAAATTGAGACAGAAATGGAAAACACAATAAAATGACAAAAGATGTAGAGAATCCAACCATAAGAACCAACTACTAAGAATGTCAAAGGAAACACCAAGAAGCAAAACACAGTAGAGGAATAATAAATAAAATAATTGAAAAGAAATTCTCATAACTGAAGGACAGTTTTCAAAATAAAAGGCTCAACAGGAGGTGAAAATAATCAATGGAAATAAAAAAGAACCATAAGAGCTATATTTTGGTAAGAGATTTGATAGATAAGTTTCTGAAAACTGTAAAGGGAAAAAAAAGTAGCCTACAAAGAGACAAAAATCAGATTTATTATTGGCAAGCTAGATGCTAAAAACTAGAGCAATGCTTCCAAAGTTCCAAAGGAAAATTATTTTTAATTTAAAATTACTGATCTAGGTAAAACATTAAATCCATTGTCCTAAGTTTTAATTCTGCAAATATTTTGATGAAGTTGACAGAAATGTGTTGAAATAGGATGAAAATTATACTCTAGAGTTTATGTAATTATATTAGTCATATAATTTATGTATTATTATAATTGAATTATAATTATTTTCTTATTATTATGATATCATTACATTTATGTTTTTATTGGTATATCCTCATGTGAGATGATGGCACAAAACAGGCTTAATCAAGTCACTTTCAGATATTATAAAAATCCTGAATATTTACCTCTTACATTTCCTATTTAGAAAGATTCTTGAATATGTACTTCAGTAGGACTTGAGATTAAAATGAAAAAAGAGAAGACATGAGTCCAGGGAAGAATAGCACAAGATAAGATGCCTAGATATCAATTTCTTCAGTTCATGATATGGGGAAGTATCCAGGAGACAGTATTAAAGATTTCATTCCACTTCCAAAGAAGGTAAATGTGTGTAAGGATGCCATACAGGCAGAATATGCAAAGGAAAATATAAGCAATTAAAATTCCAGGAACATAAAAATTCATACAAAATAAGAGAATGTTATTACACTATACTACTTAGATCAGGACTGAGATTTTTACATATATATATATATATAATGTATATATATTATATATTCATACTTTTTATGGACTTTTAATTTTTAGAATATGTTACAAATAAAATACTAAAGTCTCAATAACTAAATAAAGAATATAACTGATATCAACCTTCATAATGTAAAATGAAAATCATATATGAGAATAACTGGAAGGTATTAAAGGGAGAAAAGATTATGGAAAGAGTAACTGCAATGGTCTGAATGTGACCACCAAAATTCATGTGTTAAAGTAATCCATGTTCTGATATCAAGAAGTAGATCCTTTTAGGAATTGCATATACATCATGGGAGTTCCAACCTCATTAATGGATCAGTGTCTTATAAAAGGGCTGGAGGGAACGAGCTTGGTCATTTTTTGCTCTTCTCTCATGTGAGAATACAGTGTTCATTTTGTTTGTTTTTTTCCTTCTCATCCACATGAGGGTTCTACTGTGGAAAGATGCCATTGATAGAACAGTCTCTCACCAGACACCGAACAAGAAGGTTCTTGTTCTTAGACTATCCAGTCTACAGTATTGTGAAAACAAATTTTTGTTCTTTATAAAATACTCAGTATCAGGTATTTTGTTATAAAAGGTAATATTCTCATCTTGCAAAGAAATTAGTATTTTTAATAGATGATAAGATAGAAGTAAAGGAATAAGTTGTGTTAGTCAGCTTTCTGTTCTTATAACAACATACTTGAGAAAATCAATTTATAATGAGGAAAAGTTTATTCTGTCTCACAGTTTCAGAGGTTTCAGTCCATAGTCGCTTGGCCCTACTACCTTTTTTGGCAGGGTTGGGGGGTGATTCTGTAGCCAGGTAGTACAGACTGGCAGGGAGTATGTAGTGGAGCAAACTAGTCCCTTCATGGTGGCTGGAGTGAAAAAAAAATGGAAAGGGACTAGAGTTCTAATATCTCCTTCAAGGGCACACCTTCAATGACCTAATTCTTTCCACTAGGCCCTGCTTCTTAAGGGTTCTATCACCTACCAGTAGTGCACAGTAAAGACCAAGCCTTCAACACATGGGCTATTGAGGGACAGTAGAGGTGTAAATGCTAGCATAAGTATATTATTTAGAGGTACATAGGTAATAAGAACTAAAAATAAAAGTTCTTTGGAAGTAAGCTGCTGGTGATACAAATAAGCTAGATCTTTACTATCACAGTGCTAAGTCACTAATAATATTGAACTTTGATAACTCAAGGAATTATGGTTACATACACACATACACATATACACTTGATTCAGTCAATATTATAAGTATATTTAGATTTATAAAGGAACTAACAAGCTGGGTGCAGTGGTGCATATCTGTAATGCCACCAGCTCGGGGACTGAGGCAGGAGGACTAAGAGTTCAAAGCCAGCCTCAGCAACTTAGTAAGGCCCTAAGCAACTCAGTGAGACTGTCTCTAAATAAAATATACAATAGGGCTGGGGATATGGCTCAGTGGTTAAGTGCCCCTGGGTTCAATCCCTGGTAACAAAAAAAAAAAAAAAAAAAAAAGGAACTAACAAAAATATAAACATAGAAAGAAAAAGATAAAACAGATAAAAACAGATAAGCTTTTCTCTGGGTACATAAGTTGAGGTGGGATCTAAGAATAGTTTCTCATTATAAGTCTCCTGTATTTTTTTTTAATTTCTAAGAGCATGTGCATGTTTTATTGATAAAAAATAAATGTGAAACATTTATCAACATTAAAAAAATCCATCAGGAAATCATCCAACTAGACTTCTGCTTCACAATGCAGCCCTTGGCATTTAAATGTGGGCCTGCTGGAAATTCAAAAATTAAAACACTACATTTTTAAGTCTCAAATAGAAATGTCTTCTACATATTCTACCCTGTGGCAGATAATATCACAGCAATACTTTAGAATATGTGACAAAATAGCCTACTTCAGGGATATTTGGTGTAAAGAAATGAAGCTGGTTAAAATATTTATGAAAAATACATGAGGTAAGTACATACCTGTCCTAATAACTCTCTGTGATGTACCTAACACATGTCAGAGAAAGGGGAACACTGGTCTCCTTGCTCATTAATGCAACAATGGAAGACTGCTTAAGTTGGTGCTGTCCTGAAATATCCCAAGTCTGTCATTTATTCCCACTGTGATTTCCAAAAAGCAAGATGACAAAATGCCCATCAGAAACAATCTGTGAGCTGCATCCTCATCTTTCCTCTCTAGGACAATACCTTCACCATTAAAAATGACATAGCACAGAAGACATCAGGCATAGTAGGGTACTGCAGAATTATGTCACTTCAAATCTGGGATATATCTGATGTGGCATGAATTGGACTTTCTGGATGTGATGACTACTCTGCAATATAGGTTTAGGGGAAATGAAAAATGAGTAAAAAAGCTTAAAAAGAGACATCAAAATAAGAAAGAGTGTACAGTATTTGCATGGTATTCTCATTCATCCTCAAATTTCCTTTGCTGTGTGTTTAAACATTTCAAATGAAGAGTTTTTCCAATGTCATTTGATATAGACAAACATCTGAAATTCTGCAGCATACTTTAAATACTCCCCGTCTTCCCATCTTACGGGAGTTTTACAAATGAATGCTTGGAGTGCTTTTCCTAAAGCAAGCAAACAAAAAATACATATGGGCTCTTCCCCGCAGCTCTTCCCTGAATTAGAATTTTCCAGCAACTGGAAGTCTCCAGACATGTTCTTAGGGTTGGGCAATCCTATATCTAACTACTCATTTGTTATCTTTTGTAAAAATTGAGGTTCAGAAAGTTCACAAGTAGTAACAGATTTCAGACCTCTGTTGGAGGTCTGTTGGAAGTCATTATGGAAAAGGTTTATCTGTACATACACAGGACTAAGAAGAAAAGTTAACAGACTTTTTTTTTTTTTTGCAATAAAGCAATAACAAAAAGAAGATAACAAAATCTAAATAAATAATATCTAAATAATAATATCTAAATAAACATATAGTATCTAAATGATACTGAGTTATTTTGCTGTGGATGAAACTGGAGGTTACACCTGCTGACCACTCCATGGGAGTCTTTACAGGCCTCTGGCATTGGTAAAGGACAAGATTCTGCTCCCCTGCCATCGCTGTTCATTCATTTCCATGCATTCACATGCAGTGATGGTTCTTACCAGCATAACGATATGATCCTTCTAAGAAAAGAAGATCCATGAGAGCAAGGATGCTTTCATTATTGTATCTAAAAGTCTACAAGAGTATCTGACATATAATGGGGATTCTATAAATTTCTTTTAAATGAATTACACTTTCATACTTTTATTATAAAGAACAAAAGTATAAGTTCAAGTGAAAGAACTTTTGCAAATTCAAAACAGTTTGACCTGGGAGGAATCATTGTTCTTCTGCTTAATCTAATCCCTACTGGAACCAACTCCTAATGGTTTTGATAAAGCCCTATGACTTGAACTCTAATGTTGGGCCATAATTAGATTCAACTACAGGTAAGATGCAGAATAATGCAGATTTTCAGAATGTGAACACAGGAATCAGACTGCCCAGGTTCAAATGCCACCTCTACCACTGACTTGCCACCTGTATTATCTTGAGAAAACAATTTAACCTCTTTATGCTTAGTTACTCTGTCTATAAATTGAAAGACAATAATAGTGCCCAGCTCATTGGGTTGTTGTAAGAATTAAATGGATGACTTTACCTAACTCATTGAAAACAGGCCTGGCAAGAAAGAAGCACCAGGTATGGTATTAATGTGGATGCTACTGCTTCTAATGCAGAAAAGGTATCAAGAAATCCAGCAATGTCCATACAGTGTGGTTGTGGTCTTCTTCTTCTCCTCCTCTTTTCTTTTCTTTTTTTTACTAGTACCATGCAAGTTTGAGGCTATATTTTATATTCCTGAATTTCTCTGAAGTTTCACCTTGATGTACTATTCTCCATATTTAGTTTCTTAAAAAGACCAGTGGAGCTACAGCTCAATAAAGTATGTGTTTGGGATAAAATAAGGATATGAGCTGAGGCATTTAATCACAGAAGCAGCCTCAGGGCCTCTATTCATTTTTTGTCTGTTTTTCAGAGCACATTGCTAAATGTGTTTTCTCTTTCATGAAGGCCTTTTCGAAAAGTTACTTAGACATGACAAACTTATTTAAACATAAAACAATTTTAGTTTTCATTGAGATTTGCTTTAGGAATAGCCTTAGAGTTGGTAACTGATGTTTCAGCCAGTGATATAATTCAGAGGAGGTTAGTTTATGGGTTATTGTATACATGACAGTTAATGCTGTTATATTTATATTGCCTCTTTGCTCCATTAGTATTGAAATCCAGATATTAGTTTACTTTAATATAAGTAAATCAGATTAACCTGAATTACTCTGGAACCTTTAAAAGAAAAAAGCCAAAATAGAAGAATGTACTGCATCTTGTGCTGTGAGCAAGACCTTTTGGTTAGAACTCGCTAAATTAGGTCAAGGAATTCTCTTGGGGAAAAGTGGTTTGCCAAAGAGATTCTAACGTTCCAAAAATAAGACATAAAACAATATGCCATTTCACTGATTCTGATTCTTCCTTTGATGGTGCTTTGGGAAATGTTGGACCAATGGTCTGCATCACTTCACCTTGTAGAGGAAAAACTGTCACCAGCAGCTAGTGTTTCCAATTGTAATACTCTTCCAGGTTGATTCTAGGAGATCTAAGAAGAGAGAACCAGACGTTTCCTTTCTACAATGCAAAGCTCAGAAGTATAATCTATGTAATCAGCATACATAGCTTATGTACACATAATATACATATATCATGTATCAATGCTTTATAGAATATGTAGATAACATATTTGTATATTTTCTGTATATGTACTTTATGGACCTTGTATGTGTATCTAATTTATGTACACACATGTACTAATCAATTGGTTAACTGTTTTACAAGATCAGGTTGACTTTTCATATTATTGGCAGTTCTACAAAGGCTGTTCAAATTATAAATAATTACAAAGAGGCACACACAAAAAAATCCTTCCAGAAGGGTTGGGGATGTAACTCAGTGATAGGGCATTTGCTAAGCATAAACAAGGCCCTGGATTCAATTCCAAGCAAACATCCTTCCGGGGTCACAGAGCCCACAAAGTTCGTCCTAACCTGCTTTCCTTCTCATTGCCTGGCAAGCTTGTAATTGCACAACATGGTTAGGCTCTCATCCCATTTTGCATATTTTCATCTAAAAATCCAAATGCACTTCATTCTGAGAACAAAAGCTGGCAAGAAGTACTCAAGTGATGAGTGAACAAAATGCAATAAAAAAAGCAGCACGCTGACATGGAAATGTCATGTGAGCTGCCGAATGGCACGTAGCTCCGAAGTTTACCACAATATTTTGAATCACTTTGCCAATGAGCATACAGTTGACTGAAAGACTTGCCAGCACTGTGCTAGAGATTTCTAACATACACATAATAAAGAAAATCACTTAGAACAAAAAATACTCCTAAATGTTATAAATACACTTTTAGATAGCTTCCAAAAACAATGTATATGCAGTTTTTATTTTTTCAATTTTTCATTTTGGGCCAAGGAAATACTTTGATATTAATCAGTTTTCATACTTTGATTTCCACATTTTATTTGCTGCCTTTCACTTACATTTTTGAATGACAGTCAAATAAGTCAGTCAACCAGACTGAATTTATTATTGAGAAGCTAAGAAGAACTAATTTCCTGGCTAAATTGCTATTGGTAAGACCTTGCTTCATGAGGTCAGCATCTAGCCTCTTTACGAAGGTTATATTTTTCTATTTATTCATTCATCCACTCTTCCAGTCATCTATCCATCCATCCTCCTTCCTAACAAATACCAGTCAAGTACCTAGGGTGTGTCGCTCGTTTTGCTGAATGCTAGAAATAATGTCAGACAAGGTAGTCACTGCCAAAATGGAGTTTCTTGCCTCCTTGGAAAGACTCATGGTTAAAGGAATGAAAACAATGACTTGTGCCAAATGCTGGTATAAAGAGAATAGCTACAAAGGGGAGTACAGAGAAAGGTCATAAATGGTTCCTGACAGCCCTGAGGCTTTAAGAAGTAGCAGCAGGTCAGGAAAAAAAAGCAAGGAAGTTGAAGGCTAGAGGGAATGATACAATTTAATAACCAGGGGAAGGAGAATGTGATTAAAAGAAAAAAAAAAAATTGAGAGGAATGGCTGGTGTGCAGAAAACAAGTGGAGAAGTTTTAAGAACAGACTGGAGAGCTGGCTGCATGCTGGAACTTGTCCTGCTTTTCCACCATATATCCTTTGTCCTTGATCCCTCATCTATTATCATGTATAGTTTTAATAAATTCTAGACAGGGTAACTGATAACATATCCTGAAGTGGTAATAAATAATATAAGTATTATTCCATCATTCTTAACACAGCCCTCTCCTTGTAACCCAGAGAACTGTCTATAACAAAACACAAAGCAACTACCCATCTGCTCCAAGCAAGCATTATAACCACGGCTACACTTGGTGATTTACATTTCCTTTAGGAAATTTATTATAATGGGGAAAAATAACACAAAACAATGAGTACACTTAAAATCGATAAAAAAGAAGCAAACCATAACTTTCATCTTTAAAAGCTCACCCTTAGCTATTGATTACATGGTCTGAAAAAATGATATAGTTTTCAAAGGAAAAGAAAGATCTCTAACTCATGATTTTTCATTGACTTATTCTATCAATGATAAAATGTTTTTTTACAGATAACATAAAGTTCTTTAAAATGAAGTGCATACAACAGTGCTTGTTTATGCTGAGATATATTTATATATACTTTTTGCATCTATTTCTCTCTTCACAGGCAGTTACAGAAGCAAAAGTAATTAGCTTTTATCTTTGTGAGTTAAGTACAGAAATAATATCTACTACATGTTTACCTCCAGACACAAAGGCAATTTTGGACGTTAGCTCCTTTTCTTGTTGGAGTCCATTAAAATTACAGTAGAGCAAAATATAATTCAAGTCTGATTTACATGTCCTAAATTTCCAGTGGAGTTATTTTCATTTTAAGGCCTGAATACTTGGCTCAGTAAGTTCCTACGGAGTAGGTACTAAATTCCTAAGCCAGAAGCAATTATAGTTCAGGAAATAATTATTTAAATGTTTATATCTAGCATCAAATATGTTTACCTTTATAAATTATAAAATGTCTCTTCCACCCACCCTCAACCCACTCTTGTTTCTCTTTTCACTGTGTCCTATGAACTTGCTCTTGTAGCCCACAGGACTGTTGCTACAGTACTGTGAACCCACAGGCTGGAAGGGAGAGATGTAGGTGCTCAGCCAGCCCAGCAGCCTTCCTCTGGCCTCTCCCTACCCAGTCCAACCACCATCTTCTAATTAACCCTTTTGTTTTAAAGTGACATAATAAAACCCACTGGCAGTCCCATCTGGGCTTAATTTATAGAACTTTCTTACAGCAAAAGCCATCTAACAATTGGACGGTCTGCCTGATTAAGTAGTAACCGCCACCACGTATGTGGGCAGAGTACTGGAAATATTAGCTGGATAACCAATCAGGACGCCATAGACAAGAGAGGTAGAACAGGCACATGTGGATCACAGTGGCCAGAGGTCCAGCTACAACAGCAACCTTCCTTCCTAAAATAACCCTGTCACCAGAACTGACATGGATTGGCTTTCTGTGTGCCAGATTAGGTTGAAGCACCCGCAGATTCAATAACAAGATCCTTCCCTTCCTGCAAACAACCCTGTATACTCCACCTCTTTCTTCACGTGGCTAATTCTTTTTCCTCCAACAAACCTGGGCATTCCCCCAGGATGTCCAGGATGAGGCAGATGTCCCTCATCTGTGCTCTAGTGCGCGTTGCACACAGGCCTCACGGTAGTTACACTGTGCAATGCCTGAAGCCCTAACTCTGTCTTCTGCAGGAAACTCTAAACCCCCTAAGGACCGACATGGAATCTTCTTTATGTTCTGCCCTAGGTGTCTAGCAGTGAGCAGGAAACTCACAGGTATTTGAGGAATGGCTGAATATAAAGTAAGGAGTGGTTATTCCTTTTATGACAGAATTTACCTAAGGTTTTTAACTCCCTGTGTTCACTGACATATCAATAATTTCTTTAGAGAAAGGCTGGGGAGCACAAAGTGAAAGCCACTGCCAACTTGAGATCAATCCAATTTCAATATAACATCTCTGAAATCAGAAGGGAAGTCAGTAGGACAAATTCTATGGGATCTGTGAAAATGGGATTGAACACAGGTTTTCAAGGCATGCAAGGGAGTGTGGACACATAGAGCACATTGGCCCCAGTGCTATAAATATGTTAGCAGGTGGGGGAAGCGAAGCTTGGCTTATGAATTCAGACCTTTCTTCTCCAGCTGGCAGAAGCAAGAAATTTTTAGAGCTCTGTGTTCCTGGCTACCCAAGGGTCATGTTCCCTTGCTCTGCAATAACCACTGAAGTCATCTGGGGAATCAGAATTCTTTTGCACAAGAAGAACATAGGGAACATAGAAAAGAACATAGAAAAAAAAAAAAAAAAACCAAAGATACAGGACTTTGGTTCTTTAGCTCTTGCTTCCAGAAAACTCTAGTTAGTATTTTATCTAACTTGTTCTCTCAGTGGCCTAGTAAATCAAAATGTTCTACAATCTTAGAATAAAATTACTTAGATACCTAGAAAGCCACCCAACTTATAATTAAATTCCTCAAAGCAAGCAGCCTCAAGAATACATTCCCCTGCTTGTGCACTCACTAAGTTTTTGAGATTGTGTACATGTTAAATAGACACACTGACATCTTTCCTCCTTTAAAAGAAGTTTAAAGTTTCCCCTCACATCAAAGAATCTCTATCAAAGAAATACAAAATGCAATTTGTGATTAGTAGAAACAGACCGTATGAATTTTTTCTTTCTCAACAATATGCTAAGATGAAAACAGGCTATAGTCATTATGCTGATCCAGTGATGGAGAGCTCAGATTACCACACAAATAAACAAGGCATTTCAAGTAACAGAGACCACAGTATTTCACAAGTATATTCCACGGTGGAAAATATGTTAATGAAGCTGTTGGCCTGGTCATTTAAGGAAAATGCCCTGAACTTTTTAGGTCTCTAAAAATTTCTTGTGAAATATGCAGATCAGTTAAATACAAATCTCATGAATAAATCCCAGTCTGTGTCTCTGACCAGAAGCTCAGGAGCAATTCTCCACACTCGCCCTTCTCTTCTGCACAAGCTGTCTCTGTTCTCTATGCCTTTGACTTAGACTAAGCAGTTGGATCTGGACTTCCAATGGGTGCAGTGTCCTTCCTGGGCCTCCAGTGATATGTAAACAGTTCCCTCCATCCCTTACATTTACATTGCCTTTTAAGTGTCTACTAATGTGTCTCACTCCCCACTGGGCCAAAAGCTTCCCAAACAGGTCTAGGCTGTGGCTGTGTGCATCTTAAGGTTCCCAGAACCCAGAAGTGTGCTTAGCTCATGGTAAATGTTTTTTAAAATGTATATCCAATAAATGAACAAATAAATGTACTCTAGTTTAGAAATGTGACAGCACCTCCTGCAGGCTTGGTGATCTAGATTACCATCACTATCACCCTGGATAATACCCATATTCTAACTCTTCCACACTGTGCCTGAAACAAGCCCGTAAGCCTTTACCCAGCAAACTTAACAGGAACATTCTTCACTTGTATTGTCCCTTGTTGCTCATTCTAATTCCTTCGAGTACAAAAGTCACCTTGAAAACACACAAGGCATCTCCATGTTCTAATTTTCTTACTAAGTTCTCTAAAGCAAAAAGCAAATTGCTGTTGCTTTTTAATTTAATGGATATGTTTTATTTGAACTCTTAAAAATTCTCCAATGTCATTAATAAATTACTGTGTGTGAGAAACCAGGCTGGCAGGGTAAGGTCCCAAAAGTGGTAAGACAATCTTTCTCTTCAGAGTTTTTAGTCTAGATGAGGAGATAGGATGTGTACCTATGAGCAAAACCACCATCAAAGGAGCTACACTGATGGTAGACCAGGGAGGCTGTGCCAGGTGACCATCAGTCAGGTAGAAGAGAGAGTTCTTGAGGATTTGAGAAGGCAGCACTGAGATAGAAGACATAATAGAATCACTTATGGCCCCAACAGTAGGTGAGGAGAGACCAAGGTCAGGTTCCATGGAAGGGCGTGGACAAGGCAGGTTTAAGTCAGAAGCCACAATGATCACATGGCAGCCAGCCCCACCCTGCACTAGCCATCAATGCAAGTCCTTAGTGAACTCTCTCTTCCTCTTTAGATACCAGGATAAAAAAGTATTAAGCTATGATAGCTAATAAATAATTTAAATTTCTGAAATCTTTTCAGTGTGCCACAGGTGTACTGGATAAAAATGGCCTGGCAAAAGCAGTGTTGTTGAAGTGACCACTGGTGCACCCCCGATGGCCAGCTTCTACAGCAACCACATCCGAGAGTGGCTAAAATGGCCAAATGCAAAGGTGAAGGGCATGATGATGTGACATGGCACAGCTTTGTGCTTCTGCAGAGTTAACCCTTAACCATGTTTCACTGCATGAAATTAAGAAAGACCTGGCATACCAATTCTAAACTGCATTCTATTTTTTATAGACACATTTTTAAGATATTAGCCTGATACCATGAACGTTAATCAAAATTAAGCTAAAGTGACTTTCTCCAATGCAGGAATCTATGCTTCTTTTTCTGTATTGTCTGCAAAGGGTTGTAGCACTAGCTCTGTAAATTCAACCGACATCTTTTGTACTCAGAAAAAAACGTGGTATTACTTCAGAGAGCTGAAATATGAAGTGTGCCTACTAATGACACAAGAAAGAATGCCCAGTAATTCTCTTTCCCTCTCACACAGAATCCCACCAAGTGAGAGAAAAGAAGGTAAAACTGATGTCTACTAGTTGCCTTACTTAAGTTCTGCAATAACCCTGAAATGTGCGTTTTACCTTCATTTTCGTGGACAACTGAAGTGATGCTACAAGAGGATGAGTGGTTTGTCCAAGGTCTGAAGATCATGAGGGGGGATGTTAGGACCTAAGCACCGACCTGAGTCCAAAGCCTCTTGTGTCCTTCTTCACAAGATACCAGAGAGACACAAGAAAGAAGGCCAGGAAGCCGGAGCAGTGTGGAAAGAGGCTCTTCCATCCTGCAGCCTCCTCTTAGCCCCACCACTGAGCAGAGTGAACTGGGATGTAAACACTGATACCTTCTGGGGAGGTCCAGCAGAGGCAGAACGGGGCTAAACTGAGATGTTTTTGCAGACACTTAAGAGTCCAAAGAAGCAAAAACCAGTGATCAGCCATGGTCTATAATTAAGCTTATCTGATGCTATGTTTTCAAAAAGAGGATTTGATGTCAAACAACTCATTGTAAGGAAATATGAGCATCTATCTAGATGATTTGGCTGTCTGAAATTATCCTGGGCTGGTGAATGGAGGGAGGCACAATTCACTCTGTCACCCCATTCACTGACCCCAACTGCAGTACATTATGCCAGGTAGTGTGGGAGATGCACTTAGATAGGATTCCTGTCCTTGGAGAACCCTGTGGGGGACACTGACAAGCAACAGGAAGTATTCTGAGGTACAAATGGCAAACATAACAACAATCAGTAACAATTGCCTTCAGAGAAGGGAGGAACTTGGCCTCTCAGGTCCAGACACAAACAGAAAGAAACAGATCAGGAAGGCCATGTTTTAGCCCCTGTCATCCACCACATCCAAATAATGAGTTCTTCTAATTTAGCTAAAGGGAAGGGAGGGAGGGGGAGCAGAAGAGTGCAAGAGAGGGAAACTCTTATGTAGTAATTTCTAGGAGTAGATAGATAGAGATAGATAAATAGATGGATTTTTTTTTCCTGAAAACAGTTTACCTTTCATAAGGATGCATGAGGACATATCACTATTTCCCAAACCAAACTCCAAAATGCAAGTTCTCATCCACTCTTATTTGGAGTTATGTGAAAACTAACATAATTTGAGTTTTGTCTGGACCTTTTTTTGCATGAGGTACACTGATCCCTTGTGTCTAGAAACAGAATTTTCTTATAATGAGAACAATTAAATTCTATATTTTATAGGCACATTATGAAAGACACAAGTCAAACTCCAAGAGACATGTCCAATTTTAGAACAATGAGATAGCCATTAGAATAGAAAGTTAGGTTCAACCTGACATGGTGACATGTCTTGGGCAGGGTATTATGGCCTTTAGAGAGAAGTAGTCAGAATTGCCCAACACCTGATGCTGGAGGCTCACCCCAGGTTGCTGAACAACTGATCTGGGGCTGAGTAACCCTGCTCCCAGCAGTGGAGCTGCATCCAAGTTCTCTTTCTCATAAGACCAGGGACAAGAAAAGTCTCCTCTGCACCATACCCAGCTTGCACACAAGTTAAGTCCTTCATGCCAAATAGTCTTTTGTCCCCAATTTCTACAAGGCCACTCTCATGTCCTTCCTCCTAAAAAGGAAGAGATATAAAATATACTCTGACCTAGAAGGCTCTTGCTTAGAGTGAATATAAAAAGGAGTTTGAGTGCAAATACTTACTGAAGATACAAATGTTCCTAGATTATAATTACACTATATTATGACAACCTGATGGAAGGCTAACTCCTTTATCAGAGTAGGAGCTCCTTGAAGTGCCCTGAACCTCACTCAATGCTCAGCAGGTGGACTAATATCATGCCTTTTGGGTACATGAGAAAATAAATGCTGAAGGCAGAAGAGTGGCCCTAAAGGAAAATAAAGTTTTAAAGCTGATATGGCATTCAAGCACTCAAGACACCACAGAGGTAGATTTATATAGAACCATGGGGAGAATCAAATCCTAAGTATGTGACCATTTATTTGTGGACAAGATCACTGGAGGAGCACTGTGGATAGCAAGGTGGGTCCCCTTTCTAAGGCAGAGGTTAATGCTCATTGGCAGATACCTCCCTGCCACATCCAGTTCCTGATGTATAGGGACAAACTATGTAAAAATAGAGAGATAAAAAAATTAAGTCTTTCACTAACTAAATTCAGCTAATTAAATATTTTATTAGTAAACCACAGAAATCTGGATTACTAGGGAATAGCAATTGCCTCAAATAAAATACCACTCTGAGTAAACCAGTATTGGTTTAATGAGCTTTTTGTGTACTGGGCTTAATAAAAAAATTGTATTAGTCATTTCATGTACATATGCTAGGGCTGAGGAAATACTCATAATGAAGGAAAATAACTCCTCATCCATTTTAATGATCCCCGTATTTCAAAATATAAAAATTTATCCTTACGCACACAGAACCCTAGATGATGATATAAGCCCAGAGAAATGATTTTTCCAAAGTCACACAGCTGATTAATAAAGGAGAAGAGATGAGAATTTTGGTCTCACAATTCTTTGGTATACTTTCCATCACATCGGTGTTTTCAAAGCGTGTCCTACAGAACTCCTGTAGGAACAGGGGCAGGGGCTGGATGGCCCCAGCAGCAGAGTTCTACAGTTTGTATCATGCTATCTTCATGCAGATCACTGCACTTCAGCACTCTGGTACACAGATTTGTGGGTTTCCTGCCATTTAAAAGAAAAGCACACACTACCATATACAATTATAATTACATAATAAAAGGAGTATTTTAATACTCAAAACAGAAGGACTGAATCTAAAAATAAATCAAGATTCTTCATAAAGCATAGCACTGTTCCATATGTTTACCATTTCACTGTGGATCACAGGGAAAAAGCCCCAATGTGGAAAGTTAATGTTCTGTAGACTTGTATTTGGGAAGCAATGGTTTCATGGCAAGAACAAAGGATTTGGTTCTCAACACACCACCACAGCAGTGTATCCTCAGGTAAGTTGTTTTAATCTCTGTGTATTTTTTTTAAAATCCATAAAGTTCAAAAGTAATTTCTGACGTACCCTCATTTACCCACTAAAAGAGTTATTCCATTAAAAGTAAATCTTCTTTGGTTATTCTCTAAATGTGGCCTCAGAACTACCTGTGTCAAAACTATCTATGGTGTATATTAAAAAGCCCCATATGAGGTTCAAAGGAAATGGGATCTAGTTCTGAAAGATCTGGGTTAGAAGACAAGAAACTCCACTTCTTGTTTTTTAAATACTGGCTTTTATTTTTTTAAATTGGTTTATTTAATTGCATTTCAAGTCATAGTACATATATAGAGCTCAGTTTTCCCATTTTTCTGGTTGCAAACCAGATAAAGTCACACCAATTGTGTCTTCATACATGCACCAAGGGTAGTGATGAGGATCTCAATCAACCATATTTACTGTACCCATTCCCCTTTCCCGCCCCCCCACCTCCCTCATGCTGCATCCAGAGTTCCTCCATTTCTCTTATGTTTCCCATTCCCATCCCCACCCCCCTTATTTATCAGCATCCACTAATCAGAGAGAACATTCAGCATTTGGTTTTTTGGGATTGGCTTACTTCACTTAGCATAATGCTTTCCAATTCCACCCATTTGCCTGCAAATGCCATAATTTTATTCTCTTTTATTGCTGAATAATATTCCATTGTGTATATGTACCACAGTTTCTTTATCCATTCATCTATTGAAGGACATCTGGGTTGCTTCCACAGTTTTGCAATTGTGAATTGTGCTGCTATAAACATTGAAGTGGCTGCTTTACTGTAGTGTGCTGTTTTTAAG
>PVHX01023245.1:0-26114 GCA_004024805.1 Geosciurus inauris
CCAGTTCCATCCATTTGCCTGCAAATGCCATAATTTTATTCTCTTTTATTGCTGAATAATATTCCATTGTGTATATGTACCACAGTTTCTTTATCCATTCATCTATTGAAGGACATCTGGGTTGCTTCCACAGTTTTGCAATTGTGAATTGTGCTGCTATAAACATTGAAGTGGCTGCTTTACTGTACTGTGCTGTTTAATTAGGTGATCTTCTCCCTGCCTTGCTTTTGTACCATTTTGTGGTGTGCCATGCAAGTCTGTGATTGACTTTGAAACTTAAATAATTGGTAAACTCGTTGAATATAGGCACTAAATTTTATTCATTTTATGTCTAGTGATTGCCTTGTTGGTGAATATATATAGAATGAAAGTACTGCTGTCACAACAAATACCAAACAACACATGAGTTATTAGATCATCAGATTCATAGAACTTACCATTTCAACTACAGCAAAATTCCAAACTTTTTTCAGAGCAAAGTTTTTTTAATGATGAGATCAACATGAATTATACAACTTATTATAAAAACAGGGGTTTGAAATCCTAACTTATAGTTTAAGGTTTCTTTACTTGAAAAACAAAACAAAAGCCAGCCAATGCCTTAAGTTTTTTTCCTTGCAGAGCTGTAATAAGACAAATATTTCCAAGTAATGGTGTTTTTTTAAAAGGTGAAACATTTCCAATCTTAGGGAATAGTTGAGGGTTAAAAAAGGAATTAAGAGACATAAAAGTAAAGTTGCTTCAAGTTATGTAAGTCTCATTATTACATAATTTTCCTTTCTTAGTATATAGTTCGGCTATACTGAAATCAGTATATATAATAAGAGCTGGTGAATAAATTTAATTATAATATAATATATTCATGAAATAATTCCTGCAATTATATAAAATGCTAGTCAAGCACATGTATGTTGAATTAACTAAATTATTACATGTGTTTACCTAATATCTTAAGTAAAACGAGCAATTTACATTACCTTCCAGGTTCATTCCAGCTTGAAGACATTTTCGATAGCGACATGCAGGGCAGTTTTTTCTTCGAATTTTATCAATGATACAATCATTTCTTCCAGCACAAAGATAATTGTGCTGTCCTGTAAAGAATAAAAGGCACTGCTGAAATTCCACAGGTCTTAAAGCATATTTTTTATAAGAGCCTCTTTCTGTTTGTTTTGGGTAGAACATGGCCAAGGTCCAAAGCCACTGATTAAGAAGATAACTGTACTTGCCTGCATTGACATAACTTGTTAAATTGAGAGGGCAACTAAAAAAATGTATAAAGATCTTATTCAACAAATTTAAAAGTTTTTAAAAACTTTACTGAAGTGCACGTATGTAAAAATGCATAAATCTGAAGTGTGCTACTTAACTGAGGTATATCTTGATGTAATTAGCTCTGAGTTGGAAAAGCAGAACTGTACCTCACAAATTATCTTCATACCCAAGTCTAGTCACTCTTCACCAAAGGCAAGCACTTTTTCTTGATAAATTGTGCTTTATATACTATTTTTTTCTAACAGTCAGTTACAGAGGATGTCTATAATCACTTCTGACCTAATGTTGAAGAGGAAACTGGTATAAAACATACTATGGGAATATGAAATTCCCAAAGGGAATATGACTTGAATTCAACATTAAACCACCATGTGCAAATAAAATGTTCCACCTTCCCAATTTAAAATGAAGTGAAGGTTAACAGCAAGTTTACTCTTGAATGTTAAACTTGCGAGCAACCAGTTAGATGAATCACAGATGTGACAATCTACCTACCATAGATAAGACTTTACAGAGGTCATTATTTCATACTTCTCAAAAATAAGGATATTTGAATTCACCTTTGACCACAAATATTAATTTAAGAATGTTATCATCTCTAAATCCTCTGGCATTTGATGCTGAATAATATGTTAAGAATTGTAGCCAGGAATGGTGATGCTTGCTTATAATCCCAGTGGCTTGAGAGACTGAGGCAGGAGGATCACAAGTTCAAAGCCAGCCTCAGCAACTTAGTGAGGCCCTAAGCAACTCAGCAAGACGGGCACAATCCCAGCACTTTGGGAGGCTGAGACAGAAGAATCGCGAGAATCACGAGTTCAAAGCCAGCCTCAGCAAAGGCGAGGCGCTAAGCAACTCAGTGAGACCCTGTTTTTAAATAAAACAAAATATAGGGCTGGGTATGTGGCTCAGTAGTCAAGTACTCTTGAGTTCAATCCCTGGTACCGTCCCCGCCCCCCAAAGACCCTATCTCAAAATAAAAAAAATAAAAAGGGCTGGTGGATATGGTTCAGTAGTTAAAATCTCCTGGGTTCAATCCCTGGTACCAAAAAAAAAAAAAAAAAAAAGAATTGTAGTTTTTCTTGGCAGAATGTTCAAGGAAATTTAAAATATTTTAAGTCTCTCCCCATCTCCCAACTACACATTCACTTATTAAATGTTGAAGAAAACCAAGGGAGATTTTGCTGGCCTGGTAAAAATTATTCTACAGAAGACCAGCATATTTACACAGACGTAACTTAAGATCTTACGTACCTTATACTAGAGGGGATGCTCTTTTCAAGACTCTGTAGGGATAGTCCTCAAGAATGAATCATACTCAAAGGAAAGTGAATTGAGTGATGATCAATTCACTAGGTTGAATATAACTAAATCCTGGTATGCCTAGCACAACCTAAGACTTGATTTGAATTTTAAAACAACAACAACAAAACCCTCAACATTCATTTCTTCCTGATAAAATATTTAATTACTACTGCTCTTTATTTTTTTATTTTATTTTATTTGTTTTGTGTGTGGTGCTGGGGATTGAACCCAGGGCCTTGTGCATGCAAGACAAGCACTCTACCAACTGAGCTATATCCCCAGCCCACTACTACTCTTTAAAAACTAGTTTCAGGTAGATGGTTAATTATATCATTTTCAATCCTTTGAAAATAATAGACTACAAAGTTGACTACTGGACTATAAGGACTACAAATTCAGCTTTATTCTAAAGCTGGTCCCTCATGCCAGATGTCTTTGCTGGCTCTTTCAATTCCTTTCTGTATTCTATAAGTTTCCTAGCTTCTTTATTGGGGCACAAAATAGAAGCACTAACCCAATAATTCTATCCTCTAAAGCAAAAGAAAGAACAACAAATACATCCATAATTGAAGCTAAGTTCTACCCAATTAAGAATATCCCTAAATTATCCTGAAATCACTGGAAGAAACCATAGAAAAAATTACTCACTGCTAAAATCAAGAAATTTAAATGTTTATATCCACTTAAAATACCACATTATGCTAATATTGATTTTTCTTTGTTTTTGGTAGTGCTGGGGATTAAACTGAGGGAGGGCCTTACACATGCTAGGCTAGAGCTCTACCAAGCTATATATCCACCCCTTTTTATTTTTGAGACATTTTCTCACAAAGTTGCTGAGGCTGGTCTTAAACTTGTGGTCTTTCTGTCTCAGCCACTCCAGTAGCTGGGATTACAGGTGTGCACCACTAAGCCTGGTTACTAATATTAATTTCCTTATCCTACCTATGTTTTGAGCATAACCAAGAATCTTAGAAAAGTACAATGCCCTGATCAATTTTCACAATATACAAATAAGGCAAGTCTGTTCCTTATCTATAAAACAAAGTTTCAAATAGTGTTCACTATTTCATAAGCCATGTAACACTAATAGTCATTTTTTGTCAATCCCTTTAAGACAATGAGGCATCTCAGTTTGGAGTTGTTTTCTACCACTTGGAAAATCCCCTAAGATGTCAAGTGAAAAGCCTTTAGGTCAGCTGAAACTTCTTAACATTGTTGTTTGTGTGATACTTATTTTTATGGTTAAAATCTATTTTTGGGGGCTGGGGCTGTGGCTCAGTGGTTGAGCGCTTGCCTAGCATGCGTGAGGCATTGGGTTCGATCCTCAGCACCACATATAAATAACAAATGAATAAAATAAAGATCCATCGACAACTAAAAAAATTAAAAAAAAAAAAATCTATTTTTGGCAAGTGATTCTGGTTTTCCATTTATGGCAGGTGTTATAGCCAGTCTCTAAGATGTCCCTCAGTGATCTCTATTTCCTGGTATTCATACTCTTGTGTAGTCCTGTCTCATACTATATGAGGATTGGCCTCTGTGACCATTAAAATATGGCAGAAGTGATGAGGTCCAATCATTCATTTTGGTAGAAGACAGGTGCTATGTTGGAGAATAGCCCTAGAGGAGGCCGCCATATCAAGGAGCTGAAGCTTCCTGCCAAATGCTATGTAAATGTGTTTGGAAGTTAGTCCTTCAGCTTCAAACAGCTTTCAGATGACTGTAGCCCCCAATAGCTTGAATGTAACTCATGAGAGTTCTGGGACCACCCAGCTTTGCTTGTAGATTCCTAGAGCTGTGTGACATAATAAATGTTGCTTTAAGCTATTAACTTTAGAGATATTTTTATGAGCAATAAATTACTAATACAGCAGGAATGATAAAGGCGGTTGTTTTTAAAATGAATAATATAAGATGGTTAAAGAAAGGTAACCAAGAAAAATGTTAAGTAGTGAACAAAACAGTGATGATGAACATGAGCAAGATCATCAAAATGGTAGAGCAAATGGGAAACATAGCAAAGGGCATGTAGAACATTCAGGCTGTATGCCCTATTTGAAGTATCTGAGGATTAGATGTATATTGTGAAAAATATACTAGTGGGGTGCCAGGGAGCTATTTATCTCAGTCCCAGTACTGTTACCTAGCTGTGTGATCTCAGTAACATTTACTAACTTCAGAGTTTCTGTTCCCTCATGTGTAAAGTTGGAAAATTAACGCCTCCCTTTTTGGGCTTCAGTGAGGGTTAGAGGTAACTATGTAGATTATTCTTAGAGCCTAACACATTGTGAACACAGTCTAGTTATTGTCTAACTAGATTGTAAACTGCCAAATAAAGAGTTCACCAGGTACAGTTTAGAGGGTCACTGTACTATTGAGGATATGACCTTGTTTGGAGACAGCTCTGTTTAATCCCAGTTTTGTCACTTAAATTTTCAAATTCAGATGATAACAGGATCTAAGAATTCACAGAGCCATTAATAGAATGATATATTTGTAACATAAATATATTCGTAACATATTACTTACTTGACACATAGGTATCACCAACCCTTTACTTACTAACAAAGATTACATGCACTTCTGGGCAAAGGAAGTATAAGAAAAAGGGACTTGGGAGGAAAAAGATCTTGGATCTAGTACACATAAAAAGAAATGGGGCTACTTTTTCTTTTTTATGTACAGAAAAGCAACTCTCAGAATACTGAAAAACAAAAATAAATATTAATCCTTGGATCTGGGTTACATGGAAAATAAATACGTAAAACTTCTCTGCACATTTCCTAATAGTTAAATGGCTATTAATTATACCATGCCAATTTTAGGGAACCACCTATGGTTTCTAGCAGGCATTAAAAATGGAGTGCTAAGTGTATGATGCTAATCATATGAAGCTGTATTTTTATAATTTAAGAAATTGCACTAAATTATGTATCTCAGCTTTATTTATTTATTGGTACTGGGGATTGAACCCAGCAGTGCTTAACCATTGAGCCACATCTCCAGTCCTTTTTATATTTTATTATTTTTACAGAGTCTCCTTGTGTTGCTTAGGGGCTCACTAAATTGCTGAGATTTCAAGCATGCACCACGCTTGAAACTATCCCAGCTTTAAAGCATATTTTCATTGTGTCTTGATAGGAAAAAGAGAAGAACGCTGTGAGAGGATAAAATTATTACAGAATTATAGAGCTGGAAAGGGTCTTCAGAACGTTAAAATCCAAATAAAGGAGGAAACAGTGCAAAGTGACTTACATAATATATTCTATGTTTAAAACCTTTTTCTTATTAATGATATAATCTAACCATCAAACTTTTTACCAAAATACTTAACATTTTTAAATATATAGCTAATATTCAGTTAAATTTTACCTAAAAACGAGTATAAGAATTTAATTTTAAAGTAAGGATTAAGCACAGAGGGCATTTGGCCCGCCATGGTGTTGATTTGGGAGTTTGTTTAGCTTTGTTTTCTGGTTTAATTGCATTTGGTTGGTTATAGGTAAAGCATGTGTGCCCTCTCTAATATATCAATCCTGCTCTCCTTCTCACAAGTGTATTGGGCCAGAGTGTCACACAGTTGGTCCCTGCAGGCATTTGAATTTGTAGTCCTGCTTTAAAGAACAGTAAGTGAAAAATATTTTTTAATGCTCATCATTTTAAAGGCCTCATTGCCTCATTCTGAATTTCACTTTCAAAAGCAGTTAATTTTAATATACAGCATTATTACTATCATCAATGATTTTATATTATAGAAATACTTTATACTTAAGAGAGTGCTGTATAAAGTAATAATTTGAGGTCAAGAAGATGTTTCCTTGAGGGTATGTGTTAAATAACATCCATTGTTAAGGGCATCACACTAAGTAAGGGTGGGCTTTACTTATGACTCTACTTAATAGGTGGCAGCTACTATACTGGCCAAAGTTTGCATCCTTCTGGTCCAGGTGGGGACATGAACAATTTTATTGTTTGCTAATGTTAATTATTATTAACATTAATAATTAGCATTATTGTTAATGCTAATTATTAAAGCATAATCCAAACAAAACGACTTATCTAACTCTCAAGGATATGCAAACACAACTCTAATCAAATAATAATAATCTTCATATGGTAATGATTATATTTAAGAATTAGTATACTCAGAGCTTTAGGTAATCCATTCAGGTCACACAACCTTCAACTTGCTTTACAAGTTACTAAATTACAGGATGCTTTTCTTCTTCTTTTTTTTTTGAAGTGGATTCATTGGTAAAATGTTAGAGTCCCTCCCAGCATACTGTGGAATGGTCCCCTCTCCCAGTACTGGAATTGAATGAACCCAGGGGGTACTTTACCACTAAGCTACATCCTCAGCCTTTTTTTACCTTTTATTTTGAGACAGGAACTCACTAAGTTGCTCAGGCTGGCCTTAAACCTTGAATTTGGGATTCCCCTGCCTCAGCCTCCTGAATCATTGGGATTGCAGGCATACACCACCGCACCTGGCTGAATTTCTACTTCTTCAGGGAGATAATGCTACTGCCCCTGTCAGCAATCTAAATCCATAGTAAGAATAAGTTTATATTAATAAAACATTCATATAGTGAAATCACCTTTTTTTTTTTTTTTTTTTTTTTTGGTACTAGGGATTGAACTCAGGGGTACTTGACCACTAAGCCACATCACTAGCTCTATTTTGTGTTTTAGGTAGAGACAGGGTCTCACTGAGTTGCTTAGTGCCTCACCGTTGCTGAGGTTGGCTTTGAACTCGAGCTTCTTCTGTCTCAGCCTCCCAAAGTGCTGGGATTACAGGCATGCACCACTGTGCCCAGCTGTGAAATCACCTTTTAAAAAATACCTTTTTCCTGATTTCTTCAGCCAGTTTATCACACCTTCCTCTTCTACATTGTAATCTCTATACTTATATATTGTAGACTCATCTTTCACTTTAGCAGACTGAACTTGTCTTTTTTTTTTGGTACCAGGGATTGAACTCAGGGGCCACTCAACCACTGAGCCACATCCCCTGCCCTGTTTTGTACTTTATTTAGACACAGGGTCTTACTGAGTTGCTTAGCACCTCACTGTTGCTGAGGCTGAAGATCCTCTTGCCTCAGCCTCCCAAATTGCTGGGATTACAGGCATGCGCCCCAATGCCTGGCTTGACATCCTTTCTTATTTTCTGTTAAGTTAGGGCACCATGGTAAGTGGCATAATTAATAATAAGAAACATTTTTTTTTGTCCTCTCACATTCACACTATTACTCATTTTTGCTACACAGGTATAGTTTGTGGCTTTGAAACCAACTAGCTTATGGGGGAATGAAAGCATACAATTCTAATACCATTAACATGTTACTGCCCAAAGTTCATATCATCATTTCATATAACACCACTTTCTTATAGTATTACTTTGAACCTCTCACCTAACTCCCTCCCTTCAATGGATACTTTCCTATCTTACTCTAGTTTTGCTTTTGTGGTTTTTAAAAGTATTCTCCTTTCCATTGGAAGATTTAAGAGCCACCTTTCTTTCCCTCATTACTGATGTCTAGCCTTAGTGAGCTTTATATATAATTGAAGTTTGAAAGTCCACTGTGAGAAATTGGAACCAAATAGAGGAAAAATAAAACTCTTCAAAACACACACTACCTTCCACTGCTCTTTTGAAGAATACTTTACAGCTTCCACATGTCAAGACCCCGTAATGACATCCTGAAGCTTCATCAGAGCACACAAGGCAGAGTTTGGGAGGTGGTCCCGTTGCTGTTGAGGAGCTAGATGGAGGGGAGCTTACATCTGGTCTCATTCCAGGGCTAAAGGAGGAGGAAAAACAGTTATAATTGTCATGACTGTAAAAGGGATGTCAGAGTACATTTCTTATAGCTTCTCACTCCACATCATCATGTTCACACTGAACTCTGGCTTCATGTATTAGCAGGCACTAACATCCTGTCTAAATATATTGAAATGACATCATATTATTTTGTATACAATTAGGAATGGGGTCATTTCTTTTGAAGAATTGTGAGGGGGCTGGGGTTGTGGCTCAGTGGTACAGCGCTTGCCTAGCATGCGTGAGGCACTGGGTTCGATCCTCAGCACCACATATAAATAATAAATGAATAAAATAAAGATCCATCAACAACTAAAAAAAATTAAAAAAAAAAAAAAGAATTGTGAGGCTATGGTTCATTTAGCAATTTTAGTTTTCAATATAAATTTCCCTTAGGATTTTTATAATTACTTTATGAAGGTGTTATAAACAATGACATCTACCATTTTCATTGTATAATTTATGAGTTTTATTAAATGGCTAAGTCATGTAACTACCACAATCATCAAGACACAGGATAATTCTCTATCACTCTAAAAACAAGCCTCTTATTACCCTTTAGGACATTAATCTTTTATTTCTTAATTTTTGAGATCTTGTATAAGTATCTTTCTAAATTTAATAGTCTCTTTATAATTTTCCATCTCTTCTACTAGAGCAAATTTTTTTTTTAACCATTTTAGGGTTTGGTCTTAACACCTGTCATTCCCAATGTCATCCTAGCTGAAACCAGTTGCTTATGACTTAGAAAAGACTAATGGAAGCATTACTTTCATAACTTTCTTACTGGGCTTTGTAGTATTACTAGAAAAAGCACTAGATTTTCAACACAGAGGACCTTCTGCCCTCCGTTCTCAATGAAAATACCCATAAGAAAAAGATGAAAAATGTGAATCTGCTTTTCTTATCAAAATGAAGGCCTAGTGTTTACATGCATTTAAAAGATACATATTTTTTCTTGAAACACTTGAAACTTTCAAAAAAGGTGAAAGTTGTACAATGAGTATGTACTTTTTGCCTGTATTCCCCATTCTTAAGATTCTGCCACATTTGTTTATACATGTGTGCTTTTTTAAAATTTTATTTTTTAAATTTGTTCTAATTAATTATACATGACAGTAGAATGCATTTACACTTCAACATTGTACACAAATAGAGCACAACTTTTCCTTCCTCTGGCTGAAAATGGTGCAGAGTCACTCTGCTAGTGTAATCATACATGTATATAGGTAATAATGCCCATTTCATTCCACCCTCCTTTCCATTCCCACATCTGCTCCCTTCCCCTCATTCCCCAAGCAACAAATTGATCCTTTTTAATGCTGGAAGCAAAATTAACTATTGTATTTCATATTAAGTGTACAATGGTTTCCAATTTTTAATCTTCCTAAGGAATTTTCATCTCACATGCTATAACTAAAAATAATTTCTAGACTTCTGCTTATAATTAGAAAGACAGCCCATTCTTTATTTGGTTATGCATTCTCAAGCAAATTTTCAAAAATATAAATGGTAGCAACCCATTTTGATTTTGGATATTTAAATTGTGTTATCACAAGAAATTTCACAACTATACCACTACTTCTTTTCAAACTTTGCTTAATATGTCTGGTCTCCAAAAGAGATGACAGGTATTAAGCTTAGATTTCATAGGAGTTCTCTCTTTTTCATTCTTTAATAATTCATGCTTTTGTTTATTTCAGCCAAAAACAGAACTAAATTGCAATGAACAGGGATGCTTAAACTAATTCAGGGAGCATACTAACTTAAGGAATTGTTTTTTAGCTATCAATCCAGTTAAAAATTATTTTTATCAGGTAACATCTTTTTGTTGTTCTGTTTAGAGATAAAAATTAAAAGGTAATAAAGTGATCATCTGTGTTAAAATGCTACGTTGAGTAATTGAGTTATTAAACTCAAGTTTTCTCTAAATTCTGTCCTCAAACTTCTTGTAACTTGTCAACTGTCTGTTTATCTAAGAGGGTTATTCAGTTGGACAGCATTCCCACCACCCCAATTCTGGGAATAGGCCCCAGGGTTTCACATTGTTCTCTGAACACTGTCAAGAATTTTTGCATGCTTCCTTATCACACCGATTCCTTGCTAGATTTGGATGAGTGAACTGACTACATATTGAAGGGAAAAGGGTACACTCATACTTCGTTGGTGGGACTACAATTTGGTGTAACCACTCTGGAAAGCAGTGTGTGTAGTTCCTCAAAAAACTAGGAATGGAACCAGCATTTGACCCAGTTATCCCACTACTTGGTACATATTCAAAGATTTAAAATCAGTATACTATAGTAATGCAGCTACATCAATGTTTATAGCTGGACAATTCACAATAGCTAAGCTATGGAGCCAAACTAGGTTGTCTTCAACAGGTGAATGGATAAAGAAAATGTGTTATATATGCATAGTGGAGTATTTTTCAGACATAAAGAAGAGCAACTTTATAACATTTGTCAGTAAATGGATGGATCTGGAGAGGAGACTGTTAGACTAAGTGAAATAAGCTAGTCTCCCAAAGCCAAAGGTCGAATGTTTTCTCCGATATGTGGATACCAACCTACACTAGGGTTGGAAGGATAAAAATAGAGAAGATCAGGGGCTGGGATTGTGGCTCAGTGGTAGAGCACTTGCCTCGTATGCGTGAGGCACTGGGTTCGATCTTCAGCTCCACATAAAAATAAATATATTGTGTCCATCTACAACTAAAAAAAAAAATTTTAAAAAATAGAGAAGATCAGTGGAATAGACAAAGGGGAATGAAGGTAAGGGAGGAGGGAAGGGCAAGGAAGGATAAGGACGGACAGTGGAATGAATTTGACGTAATAGTCCTATGTACATATATGAATAAATCACAGTGAATCTCACAATAATGTACATCCACAAGAAATTATGTTAAAAAAACACTGATCTTTCTCCCATTTACCCCTAGTTAGAGTAAAGGAAGGAGGGGTAGGGCAAGAGGAGGGAAAAGGGAGGTACTGGGGATTGAATTAGAACAAGATATATTCCATGCTTTTATAATTATGTCAAAATGGATTCTACTCTCATACATAACTAAAAAGAACCAATTCTAAAAAAGTAAGTTTGTGATAGAATAACCTGACATGACTCTGCTGTAGGTCTGGCACAAGCTACCCAGATCAATGGAAACTTGTGACTAATGAAGTTGCTTTGGGCCAGAGTTTTACAGAGAAGTAGGAAGGTCCTGGAGCAGCAATGTGTTGGGGAAGCAAAAACGTCCCTGGCTTCTGTTCTGAAGATGCTCTTATTACTGCTCAGCCAATTTCTGTCACCTGACATCTATTTTTAGGGACCAACCATTTGCTTGTATATTTAGCTTATGGAAAATAAGTGTATTGTTTTAAGATTTAAAGATAAGAAAGGTTTTTGTTTTCTGCACCAAGTTTGAATACAGTTACACACGTGTATGCATATAAGTACATATTTAAATTTTAAATAGTACTTTTTTGTACTTTATAGTTTTAGCACACTTCCATGAATATAATCTCATTTATCTTCTCAATGAATCTGTGAAAAAAAATGTCATCTCTAGAAGAAGTCATGCAGGCAGTGGCAGGTGTTTGCTCATTTATGATTAAACTGACATGTTTCAGATCCCAGTTATACTATAGCACAGCTTGTGTGACCTTGGGTAGGTATCTACTACTTTAAGCCTCAGTTTCCTCATCATTAAACTGAGAAAGACATCATCTGTGTGTTGTAAAACAACACATAGAAAGTCTAGCACATAGTTTCTACAGCTAGCTGGCAATTAATACATGTTCATTCTTCTTTTAGTGCAACAATTTTATGAATAAAAGCACTGTGTAAGTGAAAGGTAACTAAAACCTAGGACAGTATTCCCCAAATAGTTATCACATAAATTAGAACATATGCAAAACATGGATAGACCTCTCAACTGGCTACAGATGTCAGAAGGGAACCAGATTTAGGCTTTTAGCTGCTTTAGGCAGTCATTCTGGGCTAAATCAGATAAGAATTGAGTACATGGAAAGCTGCCAACTGTACCACAAACATCAATGGAAAAAATTAGTTTTTATCACACAAATATGAGGTCTATGATGGTCTACACTAAACACCATTGGAAGAAATGGATGAATACAAAATGATATTCAGTTGCAAATGTTATTTGCTATGATACTGTTAAATAGGCTAAGGGTACAACAAAATGGCTAGTACCCAAGGGAAAACCATATGGAATTGCTGTCTTTTAATCAGATGCTACAGAAGAAAGAAATTATAGGTATCATAGTAACAGTGAATATTTCATCCCTTTTGAATAGGAAAGCTAAAATATCCTGGTCCTAAGGGCATCATCATCTGTAATAGTTATTGCTTGTTTGATGTGTGCTTACAGCTCTTTCAAATTCTGAAAATGCTGAGAGATTCCATTTTGAACTGACTATACCCAAGGTGCCTTAAGTGAAAAGCTATCAGGAAAGAATATTCGTTGATGCCCAGTCCGAAAGGCCATGTGCTGTATACTGAATCATGTGAGGTTACTGAATTTATGTTAAAATTAAGAGAGAAAATGCATATCTGTTTTTATCTCTTTTTTTTTTTTGCAAGAAAATTGATGAAAATTGGATCATAGGTGAAACAGTCATGGATAGATTATGAAAGCTAATCAGACACTATAAGCAGCATGTCAAATGTGCAGATAAATTATACCCATTCATTTAGCAGACAGTTCCTGGTGCCTGAATATCAGGCACTATGAAGATACGGAAGCCATATGATACATGAAAATGCTTTATTGAAATGACAATGAACCTTGAAACTTTGATCTAGGAAGAAGTAGCAGAGTTATTTTCCAGCTGTGTCATGGAACTAGTAGGAAGGCAGTCAGCCTTGTAAACAAAACTGGGTTCAAATTCCAGCTTCAGTGCTTTACTAGCTGTGTAACGGGATAGATGATTGAGCCTCTTTGAGTCTCTTTCCTTATTAGTAATACCATTTGGGAGTGGGGGCTGTGTGGATTATGCAATATTAGTCATATAAAGCACTGATATATACTTGGTGATTGTCAAACAGTAAGTCTCTATACTAATAACCCTAGGGATTCTCTTTTTTTCTCCCCAGTTCCTCCCCACTTCTATGCTAGAGGACCCCAAGGAAAGAGAAGTGCTATAAGCCTTCCCTGTGAGCCCAGGAAGAGTGGATGGTCATTCAGAAGCTTAAGTTCAGGTATAGACATTCTTTTTTGATACTACACCAAAATATAGCAATTTAAGTTTATAAAGGTTAATATTTAAAAGTGGAATCTGAAGTCATCTCAAGGAATTTTTTGGTAATGTAAATCTGTTGCATTATCCAAAATGCTTGTGATCAACAGTGTTTCAAATATTGGACCTTTGGGATTTTGGAATATTTGCATAGACTTTATTGGGTAAGCATCCCTAATTCAAAAATCTGAAAGATTTTTAAATGTCATGTCAGTTTTTAAAAACCTTTGGATTCTGGAGTATTCATACTTCAGATTTCTGGGATTAACAATGTTCAACATGTATTAGGCATTAGTGATTTGATTTATTCAGTTTTGCAGATCTTCCAAATATCAGTACCATTGATAATATAATTAAGTCACAATTATCAAGCTCACAGGTACAGATAAGTCTTAAGTCTTCCAAAATTCTAATTTTTGTTTGAAACCTATATTTGATCAACTGGCAACCAATAGCCATTGTTTTCCTTAAAGTTTGCTTTAGTTATTTTTGAGAAAACATCTGCCCAGATACCCTAGGCTTAAAACCATAATTTATCTCTTATAATATTCTATGACAAAAAGTGGCCTGTTCAACTTAAATATTATCTTACATGGTTTTCTTTGAGACAACCATCAAATGCTAGATGCAGCATTAGTGTTTTATGCATCTTTCCATTTTTGTCACAAAGATGTTAAAAAGATAAATTCATGCATGTATTGAGATTTATAGAATTAATATTTTTTGCTTCCTCACAGAATTAAGTAGAATTTATTTTTATTTTTAACCATGAGTTTCTGGCAATAGATAATAAGTACTATAATACTAAGCTGCCAGCAGCTGTACTCCTCTTTGTTTTTGTACCATCAGTGCAAATATCAAATCTGTGAAAGAGCAAATAAACTATGTATTATCACAAAAATAGTCTGAAAAGATATTGGGGCCTCTTGGGGCCCATAGACCACCCTGTGAAAATTGCTGTTACAGAGAATTTTGAGTGCGGGCTCTAAATCAGACACTAGAATTCATGACCGAACTGCAGTGTAGTAGCTTGGTGACACTGTAATGTCTCTAAATTCTCAATTGCCCTATTTCTAAGTGGGGATGTTAATGTACCTAGCAAAAGGATTACAGCATTGCTTACTAACTTTAAGGCTTTTCTTCATAGCAAGAGGGACAGATGCTAAACTTTTATAAACCTAAATGGTGTGGCTGGCTTACACTTCAATTTGAGCAAGTTTAATCAACAACTTTTCAAAACATGTAAACAGTCCAACTGAACAACAACAAAAAGCAAAAAGGATATCATCTTAGAAATCAAGTATTAACTAATGTGAAAAATCTTAGAAACATAGCTGCTATATAACCCAGATTAATTTTTAACAATTAGAACTGGAATAGGTATATTCTTACTGGTTTGTCAGTTTTCAACCAAATACTATAAGGCTCAACAGAGAGCAGTTTTGCTCCCCAGTGGATATCTGGCAATATCTGGAGACATTTCCGGTTGTCATAACTGGGGAAATGCTACTGACTTCTAGTGATCGACGACCAGGGGTGCTGCTGAACATCCTACAATGAACAGCACAGATAACACCCACAACAAAGAATTATCCAGTTTCAAATGTCAGTAGTGTCAAGATTGAGAAACCTTTGCTATAAAACTTATTGCAACATAAAGTGGAAAATAAAGAAGACTAAAAACATTTTTGAACCATCTAAACTCCTTAAAAATAGAACAACTGTTCTATTGAAGCAGCCCTAAATAGTCTTTGATTTAAGACAAGTCCAAAAAGACGGAGATTCAAAACAGAGCTGAGGCCAGGAACTACCTAGGCTTAGTTATCAATGATAGGATTAGCTTGAAGCAATAATTTTATTTTTCCCTGTAGGGCTAGCACTAAAAGGTGGCTTTTACATATTAAAGTCACCTGTACTTTTCTTATCTTTGTTCATTAGGAAAAATGTAAATACTCAGCTGCACACACCAGGTGACTATTTTCTGACTGCCCATTTATCTTTGCTTTAGCTAAAGGATTACTGATTTGTTTAATAATAAGCTGTGGAATAGTTTTCATATCACATACAAAAATAGGGGAAGACTTTCACAATATTTCTGTTATATGATTTTAGCAGAATGCATTTTATCTAATTCACCAAACCAAAGAAAGACTGATTATTCTCTTTGCTTTGCATTTTATTGAGAGAGGTTTCAACTTTAGGTACATATTAAGACAGTTTCTCCAAACTATCCTATCTTTCTTTCTTGGGGTACCAGGGTACCAGATTGAACTCAGGGGCATTCAACCACTGAGCCACATCCCCAGCCCTATTTTGTATTTTATTTAGATAGGGTCTCACCAAGTTGCTTAGCAGCCTTGCTTTTGCCGAGGCTGGCTCTGAACTCGCCATCCTCCTGTCTCTGCCTCCTGAGCCGCTGGGATTACAGTTGTGTGCCACCGTGCCTGGCTCTATCCATTATTCATACTCACTCATTTTAGGGAGGGAGTTACAGCAGCAAAGCCTGTTCAGTAATAGACCAAGAGAATTTTCAGTAAAGGATGAGTAAAGGGGAAGATGCATTTTTTCAGACCTCCGAGACAACAGTGGTTTGCCACTTATCTCTGGACTTAGTTTCAGTAAAGTCCAAATGAGCTGGTCATATATTTAAAGTTAAGAGATGAAAAGGTGGGCAAGGATAGACTGTGAATGGCTTCTTTATTCTATCTATTTATATGAGGGAATATAGTCACCTTATCAGTGCTTCCTAAAGTCTAATCTCTTTCATAATAGAAGTGATATATTTCTGTCACTGAAAGAATAGCTCCTTAGTTTGGACATTATGCTTAGTTCCTAACAGCTGTGTCAATCCTTCACTCTTCTAATTGAGTGCCAAAGATGGAGGAAAATATTATAAATCTCAAGATCTCAAGCACTCTTTTCTGAGGCTATGTGTTTTCAGTACCGTTTACTTAGCCTGCATTGGGAAACATGAGGTTTAAGGAGGAGCACTGAAGTTACAAATAATACACTAAGACCAAGAGTGGCACGAACAATGAGTGAAAAACTTTTTCATGGTTTTACACGGTTATTTCTAGAATGAAGACCTGCTTTTGTTTCCATTTGGTGCTTCTTCACTCTTAAGAACATATGAGGATAATATATGGCTTGGCACATATAGAACTAGGAATGTGACATCCTCAAAGAAGGCAAAAACATGTTGGAGACGATGCTTATTGCCTTCTTACATTTATATATATCTCACATATCCCTGAAATGCTACTCATTTCTATTTGAAGTATGGCAGTAACTTGTTTTAATTCTTGAAGATTTGAATTTCATTTCCTATGCTTAGTAACACAGGCATAAAAATGCAGAGATTTTGCCAATTCCAACACTCCTACACTTTACATATTAGTCCTACAACACTGTCATATAATTTCCTTCCTGTCCACTCTGCCACCTCTTAATGTATGCCTTCCCTTGCTCCTTTGTTTAACCACTGTAATAGTTATTATAGGAAATCTTCCTAGCCTCAGTTTGTTCTCTTTCCATTCCACCTTCACATTGCTACATGCTTTTCCTATCATGTTTAAAAGCCTTGGGGCCAGGCACAGTGGCGCAAGCCTGTAATCCCAGCACTTAGGGAGGCTGAGACAGGAGAATCGCAAGTTCAAAGCCACCCTCAGCAACTGCGAGGTGCTAAGCAACTCAGTGAGACCCTGTCTCTCCCTAAAACACAAAATAGGGCCGGGAATGTGGTTCAGTGGTCGAGTGCCCCTGAGTTCAATCTCCAGTACCAAAAAAAAGCCTTGGACTTCTTCATTGTACAAAGTACATGAAGTACTTCTTCATATCAGTAGCATCTTCTACAGGGTTCAGTGTATGTTGTGACTATTTTATTTAGAGTACTGATAGTTGGTATCTTCATCAAGAGAATGTGAAGCAGCTAATGTGCTAGATGTTTATAAAGTTATATCCCCACTAAAAGAAACAAAAGTTTATATCCAGTTGATAAAATCATCTGATTCTTAAGTCTACTGATGTGATGGATTACATTTATTGATTTCTGTATGTTGAACCAACCTTGCATCCCTGGAATGAACCCCACTATCATGGTGCACTATTTTTTTAATATGCTTTTTGCGATTTGCCAAAATTTTATTGAGAATTTTTGCATCTACATTAATCAGGGATACTGGTCTGAAATTTTCCTTTTTTGATGTATCTCTGTCTGGTTTTGGTATCAGGGTGATACTAGCCTTGTAGAATGAGTTTGGAAGGGTACCCTCCCTTTCTATTTCATGGGATAATTTGAGGAGTATTGGAGTTAGTTCTTCTTTGTAGGTCTTATAGAACTCAGCTGAGAATCCATCTGGTCCAGGGCTTTTCTTGGTTGGAAGGCTCTTGATGGCCTCTTCTATTTCCTTGCTTGCAGTTGATCTGTTTAAATCATGAATGTCCTCCTGGTTCAATTTGGGTAGGTCATATGTGTCTAACAGCATGGTATTGGCACCAAAATAGACACATAGACCAATGATATAGAATAGAAGACACAGATTAACCCACATAAATACAGTTATCTCATACTAGACAAAGGTGCCAAAAACATACATTGGAGAAAAGATAGCCTCTTCAACAAATGGTGCTGGGAAAACTGGAAATTCATATGCAGCAAAATGAAACTAAACCCCTATCTCTCACCATGCACAAAACTCAACTCAAAGTGGATCAAGGACCTAGGGATTACACCAGAGACCTTGCGCCTAATTGAGGAGAAAGTAGACCCAAATCTTGATCACGTCAGATTAGGCCCTGACTTCCTTAACAAGACTCCTAAAGTGCAAGAAATAAAAGCAAGAATCAATAAATGGGATGGATTTAAACTAAAAAGCTGCTTCTCAGCAAAAGAAATAATCAGTGAGGTGAACAGACAGCCTACATTCTGGGAGCAAATTTTTGCCACACGCACATCATATAGAGCACTGATTTCCAGGATATATAAAGAACTCAAAAAACTTAACACTAAACAAAAAAACAAAAAAAAAACCCCAAAAAGCAAACAACCCAATAAATAAATGGGCTGAGGAGCTGAATAGAAACTTCTTAGAAGATATATAATCAGTAAACAAATATATGAAGAAATGTTCAACATCTCTAGCAATTAGAGAAGTGCAAATCAAAACTACCCTAAGATTTTATCTCACTCCAGTCAGAACGGCAGCTATCCAAAATACAATCAACAATAAGTGCTGGCGAGAATGTGGTGAAAAGGCACACTCAAACACTGCTGGTGGGACTGCAAATTGGTGCAACTTATCTGGAAAGCAGTATGGAGATTCCTTAAAAAAACTTGGAAGGGAACCACCGTTTGACCCAGCTATCCCACTCCTTGGCCTATACCCTGAAGACTTAAAATCAGCATACTACGGTAATGCAGCCACTTCAATGTTTATAGCAGTACAATTCACAGTTGCTAAACTGGAAGCAACCTAGATGCCCTGCAATAAATGAATGGATAAAGAAACTGTGGTAGCATTTTTTTTTTTTGAGAAATAATAAATAGTGATTAGTATAGGATTGGAAACATGCAATCTGGAAACTCTGAAGCTGATAAACATTTTATGACGAAATAATGAGACCACATATCAAAGAAAACATTAAAAATCTTTTTTCTAAAATAATGAAAATGTATAGATTTTCTCTAAAACTTGTCTTAGAAGCTCTGTCAAAGTTTTTATCTTCAGTAAAGGATAAAAAAAATTACTTTTAACTAAACCAAATCCCTTCCTAAAAAACGAGTAGGACTGTGAATGCTAGCTATTAGAAAATTTTTTCAAAAAGTTTTTTCAAACTTTCTTATGTAAGCAGTTGTGCATGCATGAAACAACCTGATGAACACCACACTGCTGACTAGACACTCCCAATAGCTCCAAAGTCTATGAAATGGAATTTCTGAAAATACAGTCCTCAATTTAAAATTTAAATATTGCCAAAGTAACTTTTTAACTTGTTACTTTTATCAAAATCATCACCTTCACAATTCATGGTGCTGGGATTGTGGCTCAGTGGTAGAGCACTTGCCTCGCATGTGTGAGGCACTGGCTTCGATCCTCAGCACCACATAAAAATAAATACAGATATTGTGTCCATCTACAACTGAAAAAATATTTAAAAAAAAAAAAGCTTCACAATTCAAATAGTTAAATGCAGCTAAGAATTTCAGATTTGTGGGGTGGGGGAGGGAAGAAAACAGTAAAACAAATGACTGACAAAATTTCATCCACAGTTTTACTATCACTTCCCAAAACATGAATCACAAAATTTGATATTTTAAGGACAAATCATTAATTTGTAGCATAAACCGCTGTCAACCCTAGACTGTTTTATTGTTGGTAAGTGATTCTCTACCTTATCTTTAATACTGAAAACTGACAAGTATTCAGAACATTAAAACATCACAATATGGAATGTTACTTGATACGTAGACATCAGTGCATGGGCTTAGCTATACTGATTATTTTATGACAGCTTGAGTGTTTACTTTGTTTTCTTTTTACTTATCCATCACTTTCTGTAAGAATCATAATCCTTGGATCCTAACATCTGAGCTGTAAGAATTAAAGAATAGAGAGCAATAGAAAGAAGGAAATCTTAAAATTACAATGCAGGTGGCTAGGAAAATTTTCTCTAGGCAGCTTGAGGAAGACGTATGCACCCCACCCACAAAAGGGGATTAAAGGCATGAATAGTGTCTGAGAAGCATGTCAGCATAAAATTTCAATTTTTCTTATAGTACCCCAAAGAATATAAAATAACAAAGGAAAAGTTTTTGTTATTTTTGAAATGCAGCATAAACCCTCAACCTGAAAAGGATAAGAAACAGTGTGTTAGGTAAACTCACACAGAGAAAACGAAGGGCTCACACCTTCTCACTACTGTAATGGGTAGCTGAAATGATTGGTTGACTATGTTTATGAGCTACAAGATCCTATTTTAAATAAGAGACAATTTGCTGCTCTTCCTTCTAGCATCAACAAATAGCTTCATATTCTGTAGAGTGGTACATGCCAAGGCAATTCCAATTGAAAGCTTGCCTCATTTTTCACTCAAAAACTAAATAAATTCAGCTGGGCACAGTAGCACACGCCTGTAATCCCAGCACTTTGGGAGGCTGTGACAGGAGAATCACGAGTTCAAAGCCAGCCTCAGCAAAAGTGAGGGGCTAAGCAACTCAGTGAGACCCTCTACATAAAACACAAAATAGGGCTGGGGATGTGGCTCAGTGGTCAAGTACCCCTGAGTTTAATCCTTGGTACCAAAAAAAAAAAAAAAACCAAAAAAAAAACCCACTAAATAAATTCCATACACCTATGATCTTCATACTGAGGAAAACTCATTACCATATCCATAAAACTCAAAATACTTTTTCCTGGTTCATTTATTTACATCTGATCCATAATCCCATAATCTACCCCAAGATTATTACTTTAATTTATTTAGAAATCTTTAAATGAGTTAAAAGAATTTAGAAATACAAGCAGATATAATAAAAACAACTTGCCAAATCAAGCCAAATACATTTTTCAATTATAGAAATTATAGATTTATAAAACACCAGCAAATTTGAATCAGAAAATAAAATCACCATACTTCTGAGAAAACTAGCAAACACTTCCATATATAGCCTTCATTTTTCAAAAATTTTGCATGTATTTATTTTATGCATAACACGATAGATGACTGCTTTGTACCCTACTCTGTACATGTGGAGCACTGTTCATTGCTTACTTAACGTTTTGAGAAAACTTCTTATATTAATAGATAATCTTTCATTACATGATTCTTCAATGATTGTAAAGAATAGGGCTGTAAACTTAACTCCCATTATTAAATTTTTTTCACTATTACAAGTACCACTGCAGACACACTTGTGAATGTATTTGGTTATTTCCTTAAGTTAAATTCCTAGAAAGGCAAGGAGAGCCTATGGGATAATTTAAAGATATTTTTACATGTACTGTGAAACTGCCTCCCCTCCCTGTTCCAGGGAAGTTGGCAAAGTAAGTGCATAATGCCACATTTGCTTTTAATAGAAAACAAATCTGGTGAACTGTCAATTGATTTAAAAAAAAAAAAAAGCCCATTTCTTTTTTGGGATGTTTGTTTCTGGTGAACTGTCGATTAAAAAAAAAAAAAGCCCATTTCTTTTTTGGGATGTTTGTTTCTCGTGTAAAAAAAATGATTCTGTGTAAAAAAAAAAAAAAAGGTTTCTGTTAAGTATTTCAACATAGTTCACTAAGTATATATCTGTAAAACCCTAATGTTATTTTAAAAATATTTCAGACTGATAGCTATAATGTGTGATGTGTATACCTCTTAGTGTTGCATAAATGCTGCTACTTTTAGCTACATTACTGTTTGAAGTTTATTGAACCTGATAATAAAATGCCTAGCCAAACATGATTCTACCTAAACATGTTATATTTAATACATGCATTTATTTCAGCTCTTTCCAGAACCCTGTAAAATCAGAGTTATAGCATTTGTCTTTATTCTTAGAGGTTTATAACTTTAAATATGAGAGAAAATACCAACAAGGTTTACAGGGTAAAAAAACAGATGGTCAAGGACTGTGGGGTTTCGAAGGTCTGTTAAGTCACTAGGAGGAAAAGGAAAATTAATATGAAAGAACATGTATAGTTTTTTTTTTTGTAGAATTGGCAGACCAGGTTATGGGTGACAACCAAAAAACCCTTTTATAGAGGATATAATTCTAAAATTTTTTGAACATTTTTTTGCTAAAAACTAAAATGTTATATAAACTGTATGTTTGAAAGATCTCCTTTTTAAAAGCACCAGTGATTAAATGATAAAAGAATTAGGCTAAGTCTAAAGAAAGTACCTCAGCTACTTGTGCTTGAAAATATTTATATATTTAGGCAAATCTGAGTTTCAATTAAAAGGTATAAAACCCACTATAAAAATACATGGGAATAAACCCATATATAAAGACTTTGCAAAATAGGAATTCCAATTAGCTAATAAACACTAAAAATTATTCAGCCTCATTAGTTATCAGAGAAATGCAGTAAATGCACAGTGAAATTCCTTTAGACACCCACCAGATTGGCAAAAATTAAACATTTGACAATAAGAAGTGTCTGAGTTTAAGGGCACCATTACTTGGAAAGATAGTTGGGCATCCAGTAAAGTCAAAGACAAGGAATGTTCTATGATTTAGCAGCTCCACCACTTAACCATTATACTTATAAAGAAATGAATGTACCATGTACAATAGAATGTATAAGAAAGTTGGTAGTAGCATTTTTCATAGTAAACCAAATTGCAAGCTAGTGAAATGGGTAAGAATCCATGTATTTCTTATCTCTGAGGATATAATTCTATAAAGAAATGAACAGACTACATATAACATGGATGAATAGTACATATTCATACAAATATATTCATGAAACTCACATATAAATTAAGCTATTTTGATTAAAGATGTATATATAGGTAGTAATAAAAGCAAGAAAATAATTATCATTTGTTAATATAGTGGTTATTTCTGGGGAGGTGGTGGTAAATGTGATTGTAATCTTGTGAAATCACACTAGAGGCCTACAAGGTACTTACTGGCAGTGTTCTCTTTCTTGCCCTGGTTGGTAGTTACATAAGAGCTAGCTTTATAATGATTTATTAAATTGTATATACATGTGTTTTATTTATTCTTATGTATCTATGCATTGTTTCATAGCAAAATTATAAAAAGTTCAAAATAGGAAATGCAGATAAATCTCTACATTATCTCCCTTATTCCAATTTTGATGATGTCTTTCCATTTATTGTGTGCATTTTCTCTTGAACTCCCTAGATTTTTCCTTTCCTTTTTTTCCCATTTTCCATCTCTTTGTTCTTATTTGTCTCTTGCCTTTCTCTCTCAATCCTTTAGAGCTTTTCATTTATGCTATAGTTTCCTTTATTTTCCAAGAATTCAGTTTTTGTTCTGTTTTTATTAACTTCTGTAGTTTCAAAAAAAAAAACCACCACACATCTTCTTTCTTATTTGATAAAAGGTAGTATTTTTCTTATCTCTGAGAACATAGATGATAGGTTTGGAGGAAGTTTTCTTCTCTCTACCTGTTTTCTATTTCTTCCAAGATGGATTCTTCTATTTGAATCGCTGCTTCAAAACTAGAAGCTAATTTTCTTTTTAGTCCGTAAGGATACAGATATATAATTCAATTGCTTCTGTATACTGCAATCAACTATTCAAAAATGAAAGTTAAAATAAACAATTGTAGGAAAACATACACATTAATTGGGTTAAAAAAAAAAGATGTGCAGGAGCTCTAAAGAAAAAAATTAGAAAACATTGCTGGAAGAAACTTAAAGATGATCTAACTAATTGGAGGGATATACAATGTTCCTAGATTGGAAGGCTCGATATAGTTTTGTCTTATCCCCATATTAACCTATAAATTCAAGAAAATATCAATCATAATCCCAGCAGGCTTTTTGTGTGTACAGAAATTAATAAATTGCTTATAAAATATATCTGAAAATGAAAAGAGCTTAAACCTTTGTCCTACCTTCTGTTGGAGAGAGGGCTATTTACCTATTGACAGATAATACTAATTCTAAAAAAATGCATTCATTTACTAAATGTTTTTGAGCACCAGGAATTAAGTATAAATAATGAAAGCAGCTCCAGCAATAAATTCGAATCAATTCTTCAGTTTGTGGGCATAACATAAAACTCTTCTTTCAAATGTTTGATTAATTGTTGTAGCTTCAAAATGACCCATATCTTATAGTACTTGGTTTAGTCAAAAGCCTAAAATATTAACACATTCAAGTCATAGCCTCAAATGAAGAATGAATAATAGGATAATGGAATGTTAAAGAAAAACTAAAGGAGATTTCCTTTTGCCAAAGACTTGGTTGAATCTGTTAAAAATCAGAATCAAAAGTGTTTTTTAACTTATGAGGTCTTCATTTGCGTAGTTTGTGTGTTTGGGGAGAGGTGAACTCAGGGTTTGAACTCAGGGCCTAGCACATGCCAGGTAAGCATTCTAGCAGAGGTACATCGCCAGCCCTTTTTTTTTTTTTTTTTTTTTTTTTGGTACTGGAGATGGAACTCAGGGGCACTCGACCACTGAGCCACATCCCCAGCCCTATTTTGTGTTTTATGTAGAGACAGGGTCTGAGTTGCTTAGCAACTTGCTGTTGCTGAGGCTGGCTTTGAACTCAGGATTCTCCTGTCTCAGCCTCCCTAAGTGCTGGGCTATTACAGGCTTGTGCCACTGCGCCCGGCTAAGAAGTATTACTTTTTAGTTATTGAAGTAGTGTCCCTAGGAAAGACATATTTCAAATAAATTGTGGCAGAATATAGAATTATTTCATTTGCAACAGATAACATATGCAAATGCTCTCAATTTTTATTATGAACTGAACTGTTAGTGCTATGAGCTTGACATCAATAAAGTTTTATAGAAAGAGAAGAGGGGAAAAATGTATATATTTCATCACATTATGTCCTGGCTCACATACATTTTATGTCTGTCCAGGATGACACAATTTTTAAGTCATAAGCTATTCTACTGATGCCATGTTCAAAATGATAAATTGGTCTCTCAGACCTTCAACAGAAATCCAGAACAGCCACAGTCAAAGTAGTATGAAAGTAGTATGAGAGTGCCATGAAAGAGTTTGGGGCGGGGTGGTACTTGGAAACTTAGCATGTTTCAAGAATAGCAATTTCTTTCTGTTTGGATACTTTATAATCTGTTCATTCTTTGATAATACTATAGTAAACTGATTCTCTCTCACTTGATATTTGGTAGGCACAGTAACACTTGCCAACATCTCTGAGAATGGGTTCTATTAATATCTCCATTTTAAAGAACAGGTTTAGGAGGTCAAGGCAGGTCAAGGCTACCAAGGTGGTAACTCTGCAAGAACAAGAAATTAGATTCTCAGATTTTAGTTAAGGAGTTTTCTTTTTTAAAATTTTTTCCACTATATTATTTTGTTCTCCATGTTGATGATACATTGGTAACATTTACCATGGAGATATATTTGACAAATAGACTTTCAAAGAGAAGTTGGGAAGGTCATGAAAAATTTTCACGTTGGTATGAGAAAAGGTTACCAGAATCCAAAAAGAGATACCTCTAGATGTTTTATGATAAAATTAGAAAGTCCTCAGCAAGAATGAAAGGAAATTGATTTGAGTTCTAAACCAGGAGTCAGGCAATGTGCTCTGTATTTAGGAATGTAATTGTGACTAGGAAGGCAGACTTGTAACTAGTAAGATAAATTTTGTTTTTATCAAGCTTATACAATTTATTGTGGGAGACATTCAAAGAAATGGATAGTTCTATACATTGTGATTCTGCTGCCTTGAGAGAGAATATGGAAGGACATTTAAGTAGAAGTGTTAAGGAACTCTTCCTGGTGGAGATGGC